>JBBMOE010000013.1:13409017-13558929 GCA_037975065.1 Chaetodon trifasciatus
GAGAGAGAGAGAGAGTGAGAGAGAGAGAGAGAGAGAGAGAGAGAGAGAGAGAGACGCAGGGTGCAGGACCCACACGGTGTAGTTCCAGCCAATTGCATTCCAGAGAAGTGACCATGGCCAGTGATAAACAAAGCACCATAGATCATTCCTCTCCCAGACGGAGCCCGGTGCTGGAGGCAGCGGAAGGCAGAGCGGTCAGACAGAAAGAGAAAGAAGAAGCAGACAGAGATAGAAGACGACAGAGAGCTCACCGCCTATATGCATCTGCCCCTCTGCTATCCTCTGACGCTACAATTTGATGCCCTTTTTGCAACTGGAATGCCATTAAAGCCGGTCGTGCTGCATGCCTGCAGATTTGCTCTCCGTGACAAGAACGAGAGAGCGAGCCAAAGAGAAAGACAGAGAGGGAAAGAGAGAAAGAGGGAGGGAAGGGTGCTGCTGCTTCCTTCTCCCACAGCCACTTTGCCGATGCATCGTATTCAAAAAACAAAACAAAAAAAGCGTTAAATTGTTCCCATTTCCCAAAGAGAACAAAAAAGGCATTCAACACTTACCCACTCCCAGACACAAGACTCAGATTCAGTGTTCAGTGTTTGAGCCCAGTGTGCGTCACAACAGAAACCTCAGATATTCCTCCAAAATAGATGTGCAAAGAGTGCAGTGAGGTTCTCCCTCTTTTGTTTGTGAGCCTGCCTGGCTAGGTTTCTCTATTTGCATCAGCCGGCTTTTTACAGCTTTGAAGCAGGTGGATGACAAAAACATCAATCTCTCCAGGCACATTGTGTGGCATGCACACTTTGACACACTCCCCTCACCAGCTCTATACAGTATAATCACACATTCCTATTCTCTCCTCACAGCTCCACGAATGAATATGGGCTCAAAAGAAAACTGAAGGACAAGTGTGCATTGTTGGAGTGTGCTTTTGTTGTAATCATGTTTTGATTGGATTAGAATGGGAATTTGTTATATCTCCAGAGTTCCATTTGCCATATGTTGAGGCAATTTTATGCACACTAAGGGAGGACATTGGCTGATGGATGCAAGTTAGCAACAGAAAAAAAAAGCATGAGCCAGAATCATAAGGTGTCCATATGACTGTTTTGCCTCTTTAAATCAATGTATAGCCTTAATTATGTTTCTGTGCATACAAGGGTTCTCTCTAGCCCAAATGAGAAGCTACTGGTTAGGACTAAATTGCAAGGCTGCAGTCATGCAGTCTGAGACAGGTCTGAGCAGTTTCAAGTCAAGTCCAAATGGGGGTCAAGTCTGAGTCAAGATTGATTAAAGACAAAAAAAAACAAAAAACAAAAAAAAAACAATAGATAGTTTGTTTTGTTTTGTTTTTTTTAGCAGCAATGTTGAAACCATTGTCTTAAAGGTGCACTCATCATGATTTTTTTCTCAACAACAAAAAACATGTGATTCAAAAGGTATCATTCTTAGCTTGGAACCCACAGAGAATTGTCATCTGCAGTTCCCCTCAGTTCTCCAGATTGTTTTAGAGTTTCTCAGCTCCTTCTTTCAGCTTTGAGGCCTTCAACTTCACTGTTTTAGTCCCTTCAACCTTGTCTGTAGCTGTAGCAGATAGTTGTTTTCAACTGAAAAGCTCTGATGAACCCATTGTGCACCACATTACCTGTTCAACACCAAATGACAGACAAAAATTAGCGACTAGCTGGTGAAAGGAGTGGACCATTTAGCAGGTGAAGGAGTTGGTGGAGACCAAAGACAGAGCAAAAAGGACACTGAATAATGGACTTCAATTTGTCAGGTCACCAGAAACACAACTCCAAGGAATACTAATGTTGCTCCCCTTGTCTGCTGGATGTGTAACCAGAGAACTGTTTGCTGACACGGTAGCCATATCAACTTTCTAAGGTGATAATATATCACTGTTGTGTTTACAGCTTGCTCCACTGGCCTCACTTGACCCTAAATATAAATGAATGCAACTTTAAGGAGCTTTCAGACACTGACCTGTTGCCACCAGCAGAGGGAACAGGTCAGTGTGGCAGCTCTTGTGAACACATACACCTATCTTCCACTGCTGTCTAGGTTAATATTGATTAAACAATTGATTAAAATCTTCAGCTTACACCATGGCTGGCCAACCACAGAAACCACACCAAGGAAAACAGCTGAGTACCAATATTAATATGCAGGCTACATTTCTTCAAAGGTGAGGAAACATAAAAATTAACAACCTGCACTAACATCAGCTTTGCAGCTAACATTTAGTGTATGTAGAGTAGGATCAGGTTTAGCTGGTAGCAGCAGAGTTGCACCTTACTGTTATCCTGTCGGTTTAAGTCGGAGTTAGTCAATGTATTCACTTAGACTAAAAAAAATTGAAATGTAATTGGAACAAGAAACATAGTAAATCTAAAATCCAGCTGTAGACCAACAGTGAACAGATGGTCTGGTGACAAGTCCAGCTGAGAGGTCACTCCAGAGAAACTACAGGATTTAATGTCAAAGTATTAATCCATATGTACTTTGTGAACATGTAGTCGGCGGTGTATCCTACTCCAGTGCAGTCCCTCATCTAACACTTCCTTCATAAGCAGAGCATTTGCTGTGCTCCTAGTGGGCATCATGGCCACGCAACCTGTTCTCATACCCTGTAGTATCTGTATGGGTAGCACCAGGTTTTCAAGTAACTCCAAAGTAAACTCATCCACAGCAATATTAGACGTCCAGAGTAACTGTTCAGGCCGTCCAGCACTTTCTCATCTCAGTGATGCACAAAGCCTTCGTGCCATAAAGCCTTTTCAGCATGTGGTCATTGTTGTAAATCAGTCGCAGTTTGGTTAGGTTTAGTTTGATCCATTCCTTCACCCCACCCTTCCATTTGTGGACTTTATTGCTCCTTATACTATGCTCCCTTGCTCTGAGCTGCTGCAGATGGGTTTACATTGAAGTTAGTTGAAAGCCATCTCACACAGTTGCTCAAAGGTACCTTGTGCATCCCTATGAGATGCCTAGGGGTGTGACAAAGCGGCAGTATTTGATGATCCAGGAATAAGCCCAGGCTGGGCCATGTGATGTGATGAGACAGGCCCATCCCAGTCAGGGTAACATAGAGAGAAGTGTTGTGCCATTAAACACCTAAATCCTGCAACATCCTTGTTCCTCACTGCCTGTCTCTTTGCCCCCATGCAGTGGATGAGACAGTCCTGGATGCTTCCTATTGAAAAGCATAGGACAGTGCTTGAGGTAGCAATTTATAAGAGTTTGGGAAGTTTATCTAAAGTATGTTTTTGGCCCTAAATCTGCAAGGATGAAGACTTAGTGGTTGGTTTGACAAATGAACATAGGGTTACTGCCCCATCTCTGAGTAGAGATGAGTAGTAAGCTGCTCTCCTGACTCTAATAGGTAGCATTCGCTGTCTGCAGAGGATGAGACAGTGAGGCAGTCCCGAACTGGGACTACCTGTCTCCTAGTTTTCCAAGTCATATTATACGTTAAACAATGGAATTAAAAATAAAATGGTCTATAAGGATAGGAATCATTCTCCATGTCTGCCCTTAAACTTAAATACAACATTATTCCAAGAATAGGAAAAGTGAAAATGAGCCAAAGTCAGAAAGAAATTTCATGAGAGATATCTATAAACTGTAGATGACACTTAAAACACCTCAACATCAGTATGTGGAAGTTAGTCACAGTCACAGCTTCAAATGCTCCATGTAAGTAAGTCCTTGCAGTAGACACAAATGATGACTACACAGGCCTTGTAATCATTGCAAATAACAGTCGAACAATAAATATACAACCGTACAATTCCACACCTATTTACACAAGCTGAATTTAAACGTCGCACCACCAAGAGTTTCTGAATAATTATTCCGATGTTTTTAGAAGTCACTGAAGGCAGCATCATGACGTCGCCTGTTTTGTTTTTCATGGCGCGATGAGGGGTTTCAGCTCCAACTTTGCGAACTGTGTCCAGCCTAAAACCAAATGACTTCTTGGTAATATATGTTGTTCAACAGCATTAATTGAGCTATTTAAGATAAAATGTTTGCTTCAGGGTTTCGTGTTATTTACAAATCTTTAAATTACTACTAGTCTATCCTGTTAGGCTTGCTAACGTTAGCTAAGGAAGCAGTCCTGGTTTGACTGCTGACTGAAAGTTTGGTTAACCTAATTTTAAAACAAACGATGGAGAGTTCACTGGTCAAAGACAGCCCACTGCTTTTACCTCTCAACAAGGAGAAAACAGTCTATGACGGATTCATCACGGTCCAGGTAGGTTAAGTTAATGTGTCAGTGGGGCATATTTCAAAACTTCATTATAAAATGTGTGATTTTAATGATTCCTCGCTATGGAAAATTTTGCATGCCTAATAGAATATAACTTCCGATATTTCATGAATGTTTACGTACCGCTGGTAAATTCGGCATACATGTAATTCTCGGGAACTTTAGAAAAACGTTTTTGCCAACTTACTGATTTGCTCTCCTTACGGTACGACGCATCATGGTTACGCTAACGTTACGGCTACGTTATGTCAAGTTTGCAGTCGTGATAGCGTCAGCTGAACATGATGTGAGCAATACAATGCGAAGCAACTATAAAAAGCCACATTTCGATAGACTGTTACGCTCAATGCATGATTTAACGTTATGCTGAATTTAAGAGATGATAATGGTGATTCAGGTTTTTTGCAATTTTATGTTTTAGCCAATGTGCACCTTTTCCAGTAAGCACAGACACTTTATATTGTTACATTTCTCAGTGGAGTTTGGCAGGCCGCGTCCTCCTTTATTTCCAAGTCAGTTTAAAGGTTATCACATGATTCTCAGGGACGAGACTTCAGAATGAGAATACTGCTTCCACCAGACCGCCAAATCACACGGGCTAGGTATGAATTATCATTTTACCTTTACTATAGGCTACTACATAAACGAAATGTGTTTTGTTTACAACTTTAGTTGTTGTAACTATGCATAACTTTGTCCCTGTAGGCTGCAGTGCTGCTGGCAGTTGAAGCACCTGTTGCGTGGGTATGAGCACACAGTGAAGCAGGTAAACTCTACACGGAGCACCAAATCCTCAGTTGTATTTTGTGCAAATACTGTTTTTTGATGTGTTGTTTTTGCCGGGTCTGCCTGAGATCAGGTTGATTGTTCTGTGTTTCATATTTTTTGTTATGTCATCTTGGCTCCTTTGTGCTTTGTGCATCATTCTTGAAGTCGTTCTTGTGCTCTCTGTCACCCATCAGGCTCGCCTCACTCACAAGCAGAGAAAAAATATTTTTCACTGTTTAATTAACATCGCCTGGAAAATGTCCCTATTTGTTATGTGGCCCCTCAGGGTTATTTGGATGAGATTGATATTTCACCCCGGGCTGCAAAGTTCATTATTTTCACAGCCTTTAAGCTATCATTAATTATTAAAGCTGGTGGCAGCCCCCATTAATCACAAACACTGTGTTTGATTTGAATGGCTGGCTAGAGGAAAAAAATAGACACTGTCACTTCATTATCCTCCCATTCAAGGATGTCTTTTCTCTCTTGTTTGACTTCTCACAGAGGCTGCAGCAGTCGGCTGATCTTGTCAGTTTCATTCTGGAGCTGAAGACTGTCTTGGTAAGGAGGAGAATGACATAGTGTTTAGCACGGTCACTTTGACATTGTTGCTTTATGAATGAGAATAGCCTTGATTGTGAGGCACACATGTACATGTACATGTATATTACAATTAGATTAAAGAAAAGCGTAACAGCCTACTGTATGTACTTGTCACCAACAAAGGCATATGACTTACCGACCTGGACACAGTTGCTGTATTTGTTTTGTTTGCTTTTAGTAGAACGATAATGGTAGAGTGTGGTGAAGTTGTGATGATGTGCACAGTAATATGGGCTTTAAATAAGAACCGTTTTCTCTGTCGTTGCAGGAAGTGGGTCTGAAGAGCTTTCCTGAGTGCCGCTCCATCCCGCCTCCACAGTATTACTCTCAGCTCATCTCTGAGATGGAGACCCTTGGGTGGGCCAAGTAAGTGACAACTAGGAGCACTATCACTGCATCTGCAACCATGTTTTAAAAGAACTTCAACACCTAAGATGTCACATGACAAACAGGTTTGCAGCTATACGTGTCGCTTTGACAGATAGCTTACCTGTTTTGTTTGTGTTGATTGATGATTGTATGGACTATTGAAAATTGACGAGATGATGCCAATTGCTGATGTCCCTGCTGATTGTAAGCTGATTATTTAATTTTTTTTCCACCAGTGGGCAAAATACATTTATGAAACCCCTTAATCGGTATGCTGTGGTAATCAACAAGTATTTTTTCTAAGTTTTTGTTTCATTTGTAGAACTAAAATGTAATGTGAAGCCCTCTAAACCAGCTCCATTACTTTCACATTAGTGCTGCAACAAATGATTGTTTTTACAGATAAATCTGAATATTATTTTCTAAGCCATCAATCACTTTGTGTAGAAATCTGGATACATTGAAACAATGCCCACCAGTTTTGCAGAGCAGAAAGTAACATTTAATTTGCTTTTTTTTTGGCTGAATAACGTTCAAAACACAAAGATTTTCAGTTTGTGATATAGTGGTACAGTTCATTAAATGAAACAGAGAAGCTGGAACCAGCAAGTACTTGAAAAATGTTTGGAAAAATGTTTATAGTTTGGAATAACACCTCACTGACACATGTACCAATGAACTCTCGAAATGATTAACTAATAATCAAAATTTTCACAGATTAGTTTTCTGAAATTTGGTTAATTGCCGAATTGTTTCATCGACTAATCGTTTCAGCTCTGCTTCACGTGTCTGACAAAGGGGTCCTCCATCACCCACTGACTCTCAGCTCTGTCTGCTCATTACTTCTACAAACTGCTCTGAAGTCACAGTTTGGGAGAGTGATGTTTAGTCACAAAAACATGAATGTGAAGTGTCTCTCTTTGTTAGGTTTGTTTTAAATTAATGTGTATCGTGTATTTGTACCTTAGATGGCAGATTTTAGTAATGCTAACAGTCAAAGGTGAATTTTTTTATTTCTTCATAACAGAAACTTTTGATCAAATATATGTTACCTACATTTCCCTTTTATTCTCAGTGCATGGCTGCATCCCCACTTTCCATTCATTTCACTTTATTTTTTTTATTGTGGTGGCCTTGTCGGTACTTGCCTTGTCAAGAGGTTTGAATGATCATTGTACAATAAGCCAAGGAATAAGCTGTGTTTTGAAATGCTGGAAATAATCAAATGTAGCTTTTTTCTTCTTATCTGATAAATAATTGATTATTTGAAGTAACAGTCAACAGATTAATCAATCAAAATAGTCATTAGTTGCAGCCCTACAACTGAGATCAGGTATCTATGATCAAATGCAATACTGTTAATACATGACTGCTCAACTCTTTTGGGGCTGAAATTTTAGAGTTTAATTCTACTCTATTAGGCAGCAGGCACCAGTAACTCTGATAAACAGTCAGTGTCTGTATCTCTCTATACTTTCTCTACTATTACTGCTGCAAATCTGCAGTTGTTTCCGTCTTTGGTTAACTAAATGGTCCACATGCATATTCATAAATCATGTATGCTTTGGTTCAGACATGATCTATCTATTTCTCTCCCCAACCCTCTGCTGAAAGGGAGGGGAAGTGAGACAAAAAGAGAACAAGAGCATGCGAGAGAGTGATCGAGTGAGAAAGTCACTAAACTTTGTGTTACTTGGTTCCTTGTTTCAGCGTGGATGCCAAAACTCCAGCAGTTCAGATTTCATGTTCTATACACTGCTGAACCTGAATTGGTTGGAGTGCAAGCAATAATTTTCAGGCATGTTTCAGGCATACAAGTTGTCCACTTGTATTTTATATTTATCTCACTAAGTTTATCATCTGCTTTTCAAGGGGGTTCTCAAAGACGACATGTAGTTGTGACTATGATGAGTGTGACAGTAAACTATTGTTTTAATGTAAACAGTTGGAAACAACTGGGTAATATTCCCACCCCTGTGTCCTTGGTCCCAAGTTACTCTGAGAGTGATTAGCCTGCAGAGTTGCTGGCTGATGGAGCTTGTTTCTTGGTGATCTAGATATCAACTCTGGTTTGCTTTTTCTCAGTAGAACTTTGTAGCTTCGAGTGTACACCTCAGAGTTTGTGGGCCACAGATAAGCAGTTGTAAGCAACTCACAAGCCAGACAAGGAAAAGTTATTACTGAAACTTTTAGTTATTGATCGAGATTTTTTTGGACTTTCGTGTATTATCCCCAGAGGTAAGATTAGCATGCAAACAGCTATATGGAGCAGTGCTTGTTTTTTCCCAGCTGTGTAAAGTGATTGGAGAGTCTGCAACAACACAGCTCCACATTAACAAATGGCTCTTAATGACTTCCTTATTTTTAGTTATTGAGTTATGGTTAAATCCAGGTCACATTTAATAACTCTCAGCCCACGTGTGGTGACAGGCCCAGCTAATACCGTCGTCTCCACTCGTCAGGAGAGAAGGAGGAGGAGGGGGCGGTGGTGGTTAGTAGGAAGATAGCTATTCTCCCCCAGCTCGGATTAAGCTTTGACTACTACACTCATTTTCCACTTTCCTATTAATGACCATGGCTACAATTATGATATTAGCAAAATGCAAATGGCTCTAATTGAAGACTCTCAGGTTGTAATAGGAGAAGGGGGGGTGAAGGTATGCTTTATGCTGGAAATGGGACCAACATCATTTTCAGTGTCGTGTTACGGTTAGGAGGCATTATACACAGTGGGCCTCAATCTCCAAAGCACTCGAGATTCGCTTAGCGTCTTAATTGGTATGGGCCGTGCTAATAGCCACCAGGGGTTTTCAGCTGTAATTCTGTCTGCTGATTGGGCCAGGTAAGTGAGTCTGTCTCTCTCTCTCTCTCTCTCTTCTCTTTAGCCATGTGTCTCCATTTCTGCACTGAGAGTGTGGTCATCTTAATTGGCTGGAGATGGCATACCATGTGTTAATTAATGGAAAATGAGGTCAAGTGGGTCAGCTGCCATCACTCGGTGGCCCTAAAACGTGGCCCTGGAAGCTTCGGGGCTCATTACGGGCACAGCTGGCACTCCATGTTCACAGGCTCTTGGTGTACATACAGAGCGTCGTCTCTTCTCACAGTGTTATCACTCTGTCACACTGTGTTGCTGCTCTTCTGAGGACAGTTATATTGGCTCTCTGACTGCAGGGCTCTGTTTGGCCAACCAGGCCCAGGGCTGAGGGATTTGATGCTTTCTAACATAGATTTTTTTCTTCCACCACATTTGTTTACAACACAGTATTATTAGGCCAGCTAATAAAAGACTCCTATAACAGTATGATGTAAATGCATTGACAAATAGTATTGGGTTTTATGCACTAACATCCAGTAAATACTGGAAATGTCCAGTTAAGCACAGTTAGACTGCAAACCTAATTAATATGTGTAGGTGTCTCTGCTTTTGAGATTAGTCTGAGATTGTGTGTTTTTTGTGCACTTGATATGCACATACATTGTTTCTGTGCATGTGATTACATTGTCCTCTCTTTCTTCTACTGTACCTTATGTATGTCGTCATTTTGCATGTAAATTTCTCATGCAACACACACGAGCACTACATATGTGTTGATCTCACCATTCATTAATCACTTTGTTGACAAACACAAAAAAAAAAAAATCTGAGACATTCACACACACACACACACACACACACACACACACACACACAAGCTCAAATGTGCGTGGTGTGCATTGTCTGGAAGCAGCTCACTTGGCTGTGGAGTTGCAAATGGGATGCTCTCATCAGTCTTCCCAGTAGGACGTCTGACTGTCATGCTGTTTCCATCATGGCCAAGTAGGGGCGGCAGCTCGTCCCTGCTATCCTGGGTGTGAGACCTCAGAGGAGAGGAGATGGAAATGTGTGTTAGCGATGCAGTGACTTTTTCACTGCTGGTACTGTTTGTAAAGTACCAAACCTTAAAATTTGGTCAATACTGAGTAATGGGCTCAGTTGGGCTTGCATTATACCTGCTTTGTGTAATATATCTGAATATTATGTCTCCTCTCATCAGTCTTTTTTTGTGGCATTCTGTGCATTTATTTTTTTACAACTTTACTCTCCGCTTGAAAATCGACTGTCATGCCAGCCCTTCTTTCTCATATTTCCTTAGCTCTTTAACTTCTACTGTCCTGGAGATACCACACTTTAACAAGACTTATATATCCTGTCATGCATTGTCTTGCATTATTATTTACAACAGACTCTTTTCCAAAATGACCATAATGACTATAAAAGGTCAAAGTCTGATCAACAGTATGGCAACGTAAGGTTTGGCCCAGAGTTTCGCTAGCTGGTACCAAATAAGGTCCGCTTTCCAGTTTCACATCATCCTTCTTTTTTAATCGTGACGAGCAATGTTGAATACATTTAGGTGGCTGGCTTCTCATTTTTAATCACTGCTGATCATTTCTTACCTCGGTTAAAATGACAAAGGTCACCGGCAGCAAAACTGTTGAAATGAAACGTAGCTGTTTTCTGGTTAATGTGCTGTCTCATTTGGGAGTCTGTGCTCAGACAAAAATTGTTTGTGAGAGAGAAGCAACACTTCTCTGAAACACAACTGTGAGTGAGCAATTTTTTTTGTTTTTTAAGGTCAAACAAGACCAGCAGTGTTGTATCTCTTCATGTAGCTGTTCACATTACAAGTTAAAAAGACTAGTGTTTCTGCCTTCTCGGCCAACTAAAGGTCAATACCCAGTTTCCTCTCGGGGATCAATAAAGTATTCTGATACTGATTCTGATTCCAAATGTAGGTTTGAGTTGTAGGGTTTTTTTAACTGTAGTTACTTGCAAATTTGAAAGATTACACCTAAATAAACTCAGTAAGGTATACAAAACGATTTGGATTCAATAAGCAGATTTGTGCTTGATTTGGTTAAAGTGTCATTGACCAAACATCAGCCATACTGTATACAATACATGGTCATATTCGTGTAACTTTCCATAGTATTAGCAGTGTGAACATAGTGTGTCCTGCAGGCAGAACGGTGGGTTGTAAAAGACTCATTTAATTCCTTAAAAAAAGATCTTATGATGTCTAAAAAATATTTTGCTTTCTACAATCTGCAAAAACCTTGTACTTTGAGTTTGCACATCAGGCCTAACAGACTGGTAACTGCAGAAATACAAAGGATATGCAGTGATTTGCTCAGGTGTCATGACTGAAATAGGATTAAGAGAAACAGATTTTCCCTTTGAGAGAACCGGCATTCTTTTGATTCATGCACTCTGCAAATCACCAGCATTTTATTTCAGCGATTCAACTTGTTATTTATTGATTTGTTCATTTGGATGCTTGTCACTTCTTTCCCTTGCATAGGAGTATTAACTGGTCTTGCTTGACAGATTTGTGTATTTATTGCTGTTAGCACTAATGGGTATTTTATGTGCCTGTACTCTTTGTAAATGTGGACCTGAGGATGTGAAGTAACCTGGGCATTATCTGTTCAGGAAGTTCTGAGCTGCTGTTAGATTATTTTGGCCTATATATATCCCATACTGGTACTGACGCATCCCTAAAGAGTGTGTGTGTGTGTGTGTGTGTGTGTGTGTGTGTGTGTGTGTGTGTGTGTGTGTGTGTGTGTGTGTGTGTGTGTGTGTGTTAGAAGGAGCAGATAGGGCAATGTGTTTGCGAGATCTTTATATGGGGATGGTTTAGAGATAAAGAGATGAGGGGCCGTGAAAGTGAGTAAGCGTGGGAGCAGAAATTAATCAGGTTAGCATGCATGAAAGGGACACAGAGTTGAATTGGAGCGATCATGAAATTGTGTGTTTGCATGTGTAGATGTTCGTGTGCATGTGACACTTCAGCACTGTTGCCCTTCGCCTGCGTTTGATTGCAAGTGTTTGAGCGAGCAGACACTTTTATGAATTGGGCACATCGGACACCGTCTCCCATCATTCCATCACTTCACTAAGTGTGTGTGTGTGTGTGTGTGTGTGTGTGTGTGTGAGATTCCTGAGCACACTGCTCACATCACTCCTCTCTAACACACTCTATAAATCCTCAGCAGATATACAGTCATGTCAGCCTCGGCACAGAGCGTCCATCGTAATGTACTGTAAATCTGGAGGAGGACTGTCCAAATCCTTTGTCTCAGATCAGTCTTTAGTCTTAATGTCTCAGTAGACAAGAGAAGGACTTGAGAGGGGGAGGAACTGAGTCACTCACAGTGTGCTGGAGCAGCAGTAAATCTGACAGTGTTTTGTCCTCAGCCTCAATAGGTTATAATTAGCTCAGGAAGGAAGGGGTCTGATTTACAGGTTGACTTGAGCTTGAAGATATGAACCCATTGTAAGGTCACCGGAGACATGTCATTTTATGAGAGCTTGAATCCAACTCGTGTAAGTGTTTAAGTCCTTGTAGTATTAGTATTACATTTTTTTACTCAAATAGTGGCAGTGTGGGCATGACATGAAAGAAGTCAGTTTACCACAGTGGTTCTTTGAATAGCTCTTTGTTGATTGCAGCCTTATTTTATTGCATCATGAAATATGTATTCACTCCTGTTCTTCTGCATCAGTCAGGTGATGTGATGGCAGATTGGTTACTATTGTGCAATTAATAGAGCGTACATACAGTTGTGTGTTTGCTTAGAGTTTTATTAGAAAGCATAAAATCCAGGATATTTCTGTGGTTACTCTGCATGAAAATAATGGTCTCAGCCTCAGCACGATTGGATTTGTTATATATGATTTGTTGTATGCCTCCATTAGACCATTAAAAAGGTGCTTGCTATAGAAGACTACCAGTTAGAATTTAGAGAAGAAAAGCCTGTAGACAGGCTGTAGGTTTTTTTGCACAGGGGTTGAAAATTTTGCAGCACAGGCTACAGAATTCTAGCAAGTATAAAACATCTGTTACCATTTCTATGAACTACTACAAGTAGTGCAGTTCATCACTTGACAAGCAAAGGACATTAATGTTACATACAGGGCACCATCCAAACCTTAATGACAGATGCTTTTCAGACAAACATTTTCTTTATTTGCCCATAATGGTCAATTGCAGTGAAACAAACCCTCTTGCTTTACAGAACATCCATATATTTCACTTTAAGTGAGCAGTACAATTCTCAGTAAATTTAGATCGTCATACATACATTGTCATTTAGGTTCAATTCATATTGACCATAAAGTATAGATCTGTCAAGTGGTTTTGTTCCTTTATTAATGATTTACACAAACATGAGTAGCACGTTCTGACCCATTCAGAGAGAAAATGTCTTACTTTTGTGCTGCTTTTGGATGTTCTGATGAAAGAAAAGCCAGAAACAAGCAACAGGGAATAACACTTCACTTGTGCTAAGTTATTATACAACACAAACGTGTTAAATTTGACAGATGCTAATAACTTTTTTTTTATTTTAAGATAACGCGACTGTCCTGGTGCTAAGTTTAACAATTTGTATATCAGTCAGATGCTGAAAGCGCTTTGTTAACCTTTTTATACATTTACTGTATGTGAGATTAAAGCTAAATTTGTAAAACATTAATTTTCAGTTATCTAAAACTGAAAGATTATGCTATCTGAATATGTAATTGTTACACTGCAACTCTGCACAATGCTGCTGATACACTGAATATGTTGTATATTCTTTGTGCACAATGTGGCTGAACATATAGCTGAGTAAAACTTAATATTTCACTAAGATGTAATTAAAAAAGAATGAAGCCTGTTGGAAATGTACCTTGTCTTTTAACTTTCGTGTTTGTTGGAATTATGTCATTAAGTCTTCATTTATTTGCAAAATTAAAAACCAAATTACATCATGGCAGCCATTTTCCATGCAGTAAGAAAAACTAATACACTTTGGAACTAATTACGGAGGGTAAGTTTATTTTGAATATACAGAAATATTACTGTCACCATCTACATAAAGTATTTTGGTATGAAGACCAACATTTTTTATTTAACCAAGTATCCTATATGATACATACGTGCCTGGCATTTGTAACAAACTGCTTGAAAATCGGTTGAAAATTCATTGAATTATGGTGGTTCAAATTGTGTATAGACCTCCTGCCTTGATAGACTTACATACATCAGGAGGTGCAGCTTCCCTATACTAAAATGGCGGCATTTTGGGGCACGAATGTGGGGCTGCAGCCTGATGTAACGTCACTTTGTTGGTGCCTGCATTGATAAATCTAAAGGCGGTGATGGAGGCTGATGTCTCAGTATTGTTCTCTGCAGCTGTGACTAACGATGGATGGAGGCTGCTGCAAGTGTAGAGTTATGTGTGCCCTTCTGTGTGAATGGATTCTGATTTATTGCGTGTGTCCATCTTCAGGCTGCTCTTCATTGACACCGCCTTCCAAACGTTGAGACTGAGGGCAGAGGACTCCTCTGGAAGGCAGCACATCCTCACCGTTAAACTCAAGTCTAAGGTGAGACACACTCTCTCGTCTAAGGGCTGGAGAATTTTCACACTGGAAATGGTGCATCATCAAATGGGATATTCTAAAGTTTGATGTTGACCTATAACCAATCTAGATCCAAACAGGCTGACTTCATCAAACGCGTATGGGATGTTCAATTTGCTGATAGCAAATCAGTGATTTACATCTGTACCCCTAAATCTAGGTCAAACTAGAGAGGGTGTGGAGAGACATGATAACCCACTGTGACTGAGATGTAGCACAGATAAAACATCTCCACATAGACCTCAGCATGATAGAAAGTCTTCCTCTGTGCACAGAGAAAACCAGTACACCCACACTCATCTGCATAGCTGCTGTCTCTGCTCGCTGCTAATGAAAGAAGTACACAAAACCTTTACCTGCTGTAGGTGCAGCCAAATGCAGACTGCTAAAATATTGTAATATGCAGAGTTTGAAATGTTTGCATGTCACAGGTCTGCAAATCGTCAGAGAAAAGGTGATAGAATGTGTTTAATGATGTTAGTCACAGGAACACATAACAGTTTTGGTTCATTTTATTACAGAATTGTAGATGCTCTAGACAAGACTCTCTAGTGGTCAGTGTGAGCTAAAATATGCAATTTCAAATCTGATCACTTTCTATGAATTCAAGTATTGTGACATTACAGTGCTCCTCATTAGGTGGCAGCTCCCTCTAATAGGCTCAAGGGTCCCCATGACTCAAGACTGCTAAACATTCTCTGATTGCAGCTTCTCGCATGTTAGGATTTTTTTGATTTGCATGATTCTAAACTGGATGTCTTGGAGGTTTGGACTGTTTGCAGTTTAAAATAATTGCCAGATAAATTGATTAAAAAAATAACTGCCAGATGAATTCCTTAAACACAGCCTTGATAAACTGTAATGGATGTTTAGAATGGAGAGCTTGGATAATAATTTTACCATTTCACTTCATTTTCCAAATACGCTGCTGTTAAACACGTCTGATTGGCTCACTGCTCTAGTTTCTTGTTCCTTCCAACTTCTTTTTAGTGATGTTGCAACATTTTCACATTTCAGCAATTGGGTAGTACAATGTTATTTGTAATGATTGAAATGACCAAAACTAAAAACAGGTTGTATAAAACCAAAATTTCTCAAAGTCAGGAGATGTTTGTAATGACATATCAAAGTCATATCTTGCATGGTCATGTTTTTTGAGTGTCACTGCAATTTAGAGGTAGTATTATAAAACACTGGCAATGAATGTGGTTAATTTGTCCATTTTTAACAATACTTCAAAAACGTATATTTTAGTATTGTAGTAGTAGCAGTAGTAGTAGTGGTCAGTACAGTTTTCTGTGTCTTAAACTTAAAATCTCAGCCAGAATGGAGCATCTAGTAGCTGGCAGCAGTGTAAGAAACTCACAATGGGGCTGCGTATTCTCGGCATAGTGAGCGAGTGGCATGGTGAGGTGGTGCTTACCTAAGCCTAGATAACATCCACAGGGGCGGGTGGTGGGACCCCACTCTGTGCCCACCTGCCCACCTGGCCCTCCTCACCCCTCTGGCACCTGGTAAAAATAGCTTGAGTCCTCCCTGCCTTCCAGCTGCTTCCACCAGATCCAGCGACAGGTCATCACTCGCCAGGCACAGTTAGGGAGGAGGCAGCACTGGCACGGACACGTGGAGGCTTGGATGGCAGGGAAGTGAGAGAGGAAGAGCACAGGGAAGGACGGAAAGTAGCTCGATGCTGAAGGTGAACTGAGAAACCTGAAAAAAACAAGTACTGCAGTACTGAAAGTAAGATCCCAAAGGTTGGAGAATGGTCGCTAGAGAGAGGAAAAATTTTTTTAGAAATCCTATTAGGTACACAATTCACAGTTTAACTTAGGAAGTCAAGGCTTTTGGTGCTTTGCTTCCTGTCGGAGACTTGAAGGGATACAGAAGATCAATTAGCTTTTAGGTTTAAATGATGTCTTCATTTAAGATGTGTGACAGTCCCACCTTCTCCACCCACAGCACCCCGTAGAGGCTCCTGAATGCTCAGCTGACCTGCCAGTTCCTCTGGCCATAACCTGGACACCACAGGTATGTGCATGTGCACGGATATAGCATCTAACAAAGCTTTTTTTAACGTCTAAATCAAATTCAAATCAAATTTTGCTTAACATTTGAAAGTTCTGTCAGCAGTGCTGATAGAAACAAAGATGTACTTATGTTCAACAACATCAACTCAAACATGTAGACCACAGTATCTTACATTTTAGAACCTGCTTTATAAAAAACACTTCTAAAACTGAACTGAAAGTCTGTGAAGACAAGGCAAAAGAAATTATACCACAAGAATTAACATGGATTTGCTAATTTAACGTAAGCAGTGCTCCTCTCATCCATTCATAATTCTTATTCTTCTCATACATGCATATATTTTCTGTTCTTATTGTACTGCATATGGAAGCTTCTAGAGATACTTCTGTGGTTGAAATGCAACTATCATAGCAGGTGAAATTACTCTGACCTCTACGTTAAAAAAACAAACAAACAAAAAGTACATACAGCAAAGGTGTATGTGCTTTTTGTTTGTGTAAGAAAAATGCAGATGAGAAAACAATCTCCGTTCAAGAGCTCGATTGCATCACCTGGGCTTCATCAGCAGATGGCCAGATTGTCCATTTCAAATGCAGATTTACTAGCACTTAAAGGACTTGGCTTAAAAGCTGAGGTTCATAGTTCATCCTTGACCACAGAAACAGCAGTAAACCTGAATGATATTTACTTCCTTATATGGTTGCAGGTGACTTTCCAATCGCACAACGGTCAGGTGAATGGTCCAGGTTTTGGATGCCTCTAAGGTCTTGGTAATGACCTGAAATCAAGCCAAAAATGCAAGCGTCACTCGTTGTTTTTTTTTTCCAATTACACAACTTTTCTTTTATTATAATTAATAACGAGGCAAAATTCAATCGTCATCACATCCTGCGTTTGTAAAAGGTCACAGTGGAAAGGCATTGCAAGGCCACATATTTTCAGCTGTTATGTTGTGAGAAATTAATTACTTGGCAGATGTATTTGATATTTCTGAGATTCTTTCTGACTAAAACTGAGAGCCTCAAATGTGGACGGGGATGTTTGATGTCTTTGAATGTTTTTTAATGTGATGTTTTATGGCCCTCTGAGACTCAAACTGTGATTAGGGGCTACACAAATACACTTGACTCATCCTGAGCTACTTATTGCATAATTTGACAAACACTTCTCCACCTGCTGTATGGAGACAATCTCTTTCAGTCCCATAAATGTAGTCTTCTATAATTGGCATGAAACTGCTCTGATGTAAAACCAGCTGTGCACTCTTTGTATCTCTTTGCTTCCTTGTTATTGTTGTTCGCCGTCTTGCTTCTTTCACCCACAACTCCGCTTGTCATCTCTGTCACGGTCTGTGTGCGTGTGTGTGTGTGTGCGTGTGTGCGTGCGTGTGTGCGCGCGACCACGTATTGCTCATATTGTGGGGACATAAATCTGTGTACACAGACACATTGTGGGGATTTGTCTTACTTGTACATACTTAATGTAAATCCTGAAATTTGAGGGTGAAGGCTTGGGTCAGGGTAAGGTTAGGGTAAGGGTTAGATTTAGGCAAGTAGTGTTTATGAGGGGGTTACACCAAAAGTTGCTTTTTCCATCATAAAAACCACTGCTCCATATCTAAGCATTGCACTGGACCATTCTTCCTAGTATTTCACATATATACCAGAAGGTTGCTGTCTGTGTGTGTGTGTGTGTGTGTGTGTGTGTGTGTGTGGTGAATGAAAGTGTAGGCAAAAATCAGAGAGGAAGGAACTGTGCGAAAGAGATTTTGAGCAGAGAGATGCTAATGTGTGTGTCTGTGTGTCTCTCTCTCAGTCTCTCTCTCTCTCTCTCTCTCTCTCTCTCTCTCTCTGTATGTGTGTGTGTGTGTGTGAGTGTGTGTATGTGCGCTGTTGCGCTGATACATGGCAGGCGTACAGTGAGGACCAGCTTAGAACAGCGCTACCGTATGGAGCCTGTCTGCCTGCTGGGTCGTTGATGGATCTCTCCTACACTGCAACATGAAGTGCGTGTGTGTGTGTGTGTGTGTGTGTGTGTGTGTGTGTGTGTGTGTGTGTGTGTGTGTGTGTGTGTGTGTGTGCGCACGCGCGCGTGTGTGTGTACACGTATACGTTTGTGTATGCGCTTGCATCTGCGCCAAGTGTGTTTATGTCTGATGTGTGAAGGGTTTGCGTGTGTGTGTGTGTGTGTGGCGGGGGGAAGGGCCTGTCTGTCGACAGTCCTGACATGTTCATTTGAATGAGTAATTATTGCTTGCTCTGTTGCAGGGCCAAGACATGCCACTCTGTGCATTTGTGTTGAACTAGAATGGGAAGAGAAATAAACCTCGGTGTGTGTAGTTTGTGTCCTTTGTGCTTGTAGACTACACAAAGGAGATTTTTAAGAAGCAAAAACTGCAAGAAATAAGTAATCCAGGAGGTTTCAGTGTAGAGGTAGAGCAATAGTGGATTTTTCAAGGCTGATGTAATAAAAATAGTTTGGAGCAGAAAAAAAGCAGGCTGGTGATTATTCGGTTGATATTAAACACCCCCATCTCTACAAAAAAAAAAAAATCACTTTCCGAAATGAACAGTCTTTAACGTTATTATGAACTGCTGAACAGAAGTCAAAGAAATACAATTCATTACAAATGTCAATTAATTCAATAAATCTATAGCTAAAAATATATTAAATAATTATAAATATATCAGAAGTATAATGATAATTAATTAACATAATAATTAATTATGTGTTTACTTTGAACTTGTATGTATTTAGTATTCATTCAAATTTACATGAATTATTTAAGTTCACTTTGATATAAGGAAAAAATGATACAGCAGTTAGCTACTTAAGATTGACGTTCAAACAAAATCATTCGGATAAAGTTCCCTGATCTTACAGATATCACCACAGAAGCTGTCTGGGTATCATTGCATTCCAAAAGTTTGGGCAAAATGTTTGTTACCATGAATAGTTAAGTGAGTAGAAGATGAACTGATCTCCAAAAGTCATTAAGTTAAAGATGAAATATCTTTTTCAACATTTTAAGCAAGATTAGAGCCTTATTTTTGTTGTGTACAATTTCAGAAGGAAAAAAGGGGAAAGGAGCACCATGCAAGTGTTTGGACACCCCAAAAGATTTGAGCTCTTTTACGAAGGTCTTTGATTTCAAGCTTTAGAAATGCTGTGATTCCTCAAACCTTGTCCCAACAATTAACAGCCATGGGCTCCTTGAAGCAGCTGCTTAGCACTCTGAAAATTAAAATAATTGATGCTTACAAAGCAGGAGAAGGCTAAAACAAGATAGCAAAGCGTTTTCAGGTAGTTGTCTCCTGGGTGTATAAGAAATGGCCATTAACAGGAACAGTAGAGGTCAAGTTGAGATCTAGAAGACCAAGAAAACTTTCAGAGAGAACTGCTCATAGGATTGCTAGAACGGCAACTGCAAAAGGCCTTCAGGAAGGTTTAGCAGACTCTGGAGTGGTGATGCACTATTCAACTGTGCACAAATATGAATTTCAAGAAAAAAAACATCTCTCCAACTGTCAGATGGGAGTGGATTGATCACGCTTTGGGTTTGTGTTGCAGCCAGTGGTACAGGGAACATTTCACTGGTAGATAGAAGAATGGATTCAAGTAAATACCAGCAAATTCTAGAAGAAAACATTGCACTGTCAGTAAAAAAGCTGAAGATGAAAAGAGGATGGCTACTACAACAGGATAATGATCCTAAACACCTCAAAATCCTCAATGGACTGCCTCAAGAAGCACGAGCTGAAGGTTTTGCCATGGTCCTCACAGTCTCCCCACCTAAACATCAGTGAAAATCTGTGGATAGACCTCAAAAGTGGAGTACGTGCACGATGGCCCACGAATGTCACACAGCAAGAAGCTGTTTGTAGGACGAATGAGCAAAAAATTCCCTAAACAAGAAGTGAAAGACTCTTAGCTGGCTACAAAAAGCCTTTACAAGCTGTGATACTTGCCAAAGGGGGTGTTTCTAAGTACTGACCAATCAGGATGCCCATACTTTTGCTTATTATACCCTTTTCCATTTTTTTTTTCCACTGTAAAGGAGGGAATAAAATGGTGATCTTGCTTAAGAAATGGGTGTAGAAATTCATCAGATGCACCTCAAGTAGCATCAAGGAAACTCCCATAACAATTTTATTTAAAAAGCGAATTACCCGTTTATCATCGCAACATCAGTCAGTTTGTGGTTGTCATGCATGGCATCCTTTTCTTCGGAAGCAGCGTTGTCAGTTACTTTTGCATCTACCATTTCTAATAAACCAGTTCCTTGTCTCTCTGAATTTAATCATTAGTAAAAGAAAATCCTGAAGTGTGATTGGGAGATTACATTGTTACATTTTCTGTTTGTTTACAATGGATGATGCCCTGCTCTGTGGCTTATATCTGGCTAGCATTACTTTTACTGCGCATCCTGTCACATTGTTAAATGCCACTCTTACAAATCATTAATGTTCATGCTTTTTATCGGGGAAGGAGGATCCTAAAGTTTGCAATTTCATTTCATCAATAGATAGTTATAATGATAGTTTATAAAATATATTGTGTGGGTTGTCTTGCATAGTTAGCTTTATAAATGAAAGTCTTTTTGAAGTTTATTGCTGATAGTTAAGGTGTGAAACTGCCAGTAGTAAGCTTTTGCTCACACCTCACCTTCTGGCGAAAGTTGTCGTTGTGAGTTCATAATATGTCACCTACGAGATATGTGTAGGTCCCAGAAGAAGCTTTTCCTATAGTTCCATGGTGCATTCACTGACTACAACAATGAATGATCGTGTTGCCTGGTTGTGGTTTGTACTTAGCTGCCTTCATGTCTTTTATGGAGAGAATGCAGTAATGTTACAGTAGATAATAACAAATACTGTACATTGATAAGAAAACCATGTTTTTCATCAAGAAACAACAACATTGAATGTTGTCTTGTGATTTTAAAAGCATGTACGGATTCATCATTATTTTTTTAACAATCAGTAATTCTTAATTCCTTTATAAATCAGAAGCTGCTCAGGGAGAAAAGAATTGCTTGAAATAGGTTAACAACAGTAAAGGTTTATAGCATCTGTGTAAAGAGGAGTGAATTCTTTCAGCCTGGCTGCTTTTAAGAGCTAAATTGAGGTCAGTCAGAGATAGCATAAATAGATAATATCTCAGCTCAGATTCAGTCTCTTTCATACTTTCTTAAGCCTTCCACTCTCACTCATGTTCTTCTCACAGATACAGCAGGAATTCAATTACCAGCTCTTCATTTTTTTTTCTTTCTGAACTGGGCCGAGCGTAGTTATCCTGAGCTGTAACTGTAATCATGCCACTGGCATTAATTGGGCTGTAATTGCTGAGGCTCTCAGCACCTGGACGATGCTTAATTGTGTGCACTGTGCTGGCACAATGACCCATAATTTTTGGTTCATTTTTTCCCCTAATTTTTTCCCTCTCATTCCATCTGTATTGCTCTCAGACACCTCTATCAGCCTCCCTTTCTCTTCTGTGTGTGTGCCTGTGTGTGTGAGCATGTGTCTGTGCCTTAAAGTTGTCACAGTTTTTACCAACTGGTCAATAGCTGTCCGCACTTTTAGTTCATTTCAGTTGCCTCAAATGAGACATGGCAGTGGAAGCACTCTGCATTTGATTATATCAAAAACTCAAATTTATGGCTCAGTGTGGTATTTAGATGTAATCATAAACCAATAATAAATTAAAGGATTCTCCGCCCTCCCGTCAGCCGTTCCTTCTGACTGTGATGAGTGCTTGAACATAAACCTAATCACAATATCCTGCTCCCATGCTGGGAGGCATTGTGTACTTAATTTAACCTTCACCGCTGTATATTTGTGCATTCCATATAGAATAAGGTCTAAACAATTGATCTGTCATGTGTTTCTTTTGTCCTCCTATTCAAAGCTTTAGAATAATACTTAGAAAATGCAACAAACATTATCAAAGAGTGTTCATTTAAGCTTGATTTCCATTACCTATCAAATCTAAATCAGGGACATGAACTTATTTAAACAATATTTGTCATAAATGATGATGTGAAGGGCTGAATGGAATGAAATGAATTTCCTTCTCCACCTCATGTAGCTCACAATACGTGCATTCTTTCATCATCAGTCACACCCCTGTATCTTCCTGTTTCAATATGTGGATGGTGATAGAACATATCTCAGCTTTGCACAGAGTGATCTCTCAGGCAAATTATACTAACATATTTTTGACATTTGTAATTTTTTTTTTAATAAGTTCTCAGCACAAATACCTCCTCAAAATCCACAATGGACTACCTAAAGAGGTGCAAGCCTCACAGTCCCTGGACCTCATCAATAATCTGTAGATAGACCTCAAAAGAGCAGTGCATGCAAGATGGTCAAAGAATCTCACAGAGCAAGAAGCCTTTTGAAAAGAAGAATGGGGCGAAAATCTTGCAAACAAGAACTGAAAGACTCCTAGCTGGCAACAAAAAGCCTTTCAAAGCTGTGATACTTGCCAAAGGGGATGTTGATAAGTACTGACCATGCAGGGTGCCCAGACTTTTGCTTTAGGCCCTTTTCCATTTTTGTTATTTCAAAATGATGTTATATAGCATCACTGCTGATGGAGCACTTTGGAATTCTCTAGTCTTGTAAGTGACCGCTGTCCTTTCTCTGGTCTGGCTTGTTAGAGTACTCTGGACCAGCTCCACAGCCAGTTCCTGCTGGTTTTGGAGTCCCTGACCGAGTTCTGGGATGTCCTGGATGAGATTGACAGTAAGACCTGGATTCTGGAGCCAGAAAAACCCAGCCGGTCCGACACCATGAGGCGGCTTGCCATCGGTACTGTACAAGACAAGTCAGGCAGTTCATATGTATACTATCACATACTGAACAGTGTCTCATGGGACTTCACAGGTTGATATTGATAAAGCAACTGGTCAACACCAAAATATATATATATATAATATGTATTTTCAGTCCATATGATAGCAATGTTTTGTTGTTCATCCATATCTATGTGTGCAGGAAACAAAGTATCCATCAAAGTGGAGGTGGATCCCAGACACCCTAAGATGCTGCCAGAGTGCTGCCTGCTGGGAGCCGAGCATGGTGGGTAGGACCCCAGAGACATGGCAACACTTGAAAGTGTGTTTTCAGGCAGAGCAAGAGCATAAGAAGCGTATCCGCACTAATACACCCAAGCTGACACACTGTATTAGAGCATGTGAAATCCTGTCCTCATTATAACGCAGTTATCAGGTGCCCACGAGGTTTGTCAATAAATTGTTTGTTAAGGTAGTTGTAGGAATTGCAGGTGATCGTCACAAATGAAAAGTTGACTTAAATTAACTTGACACAATAAAATTCATGTGGTCTGATAGGTTAAATCAGGGCAAAAAAAGTCTAGCAAGCTGCTCACAAATCTTTATAATAACGCCTGGAACACATGCTTGTGACCAAAGACAACTCAGATGAACATTTCTACATCTGGATATTCTCAGCTTAAAAGTCAGAGTGTTTGGGGAGATTTTCTAGAGAAAACAAACTGAAACTGTGAAAGTGGGGGGGCAAAATTGGAATTTTGAAAGTGAAGGGGGCATGTTCGTCCGTTCCCCTGTGGAAATTACGCCCTTGCTATCCAGACACTTAATTGATTGGTAAATGGTGCAAATTGACGCTAATGTTCACCAAAACTGAACTCTATGCAAAAGCACCACATGAATCTCTGCAGATTGCAGCAATTACATTGAAATGAACTGATTTGGATCAGAAATTTTGCTTTTAGATATGCTAGTGTGACTGAGCATGTACTCCATTGTGAATCTAAAGTTATACGTTGATTATATCTTCAGTTCAACATGTTGTCTATAAAATATAAAAATATACTGTAAAAATACGGGAAACTGCCCTATAAAATTTTCCAGATCTTGAAATTCCCGCTTTATCCAAATAAATCCCCGCACAATGTTCTGTCTACATTGTTAGAAGAGAAAGTGAGAAGCAGCAAATCCTCACATTGGAGAAGCTACAACATGCAGATGTTTGGTAACAGGCAATCAACAGACTAATCAATGAAGTGTTTCATTGCTTATGGAAAAGAGTGGCCTGAGCCTCTTCATAAGGCCCATATCATTACAGTCAATGCCTAATCTGCCAGTGGAGGATCAACACAGGCAGTACAAACTCTGCCTGTGCCTACCGTTATTCAGATCAGATCAGTGAGAAGCCGTCAGGTGCAAATGAAAAAAGGAATCGCGCTATTTCAGTGGTCTCCACACGTCTCAACTTCAGCCAGGCTGTTTGTGTTGACTATTGTCTCCCGTCATGTGAAAGGGCTCGCTTCCAGAATGGCACGTTTTCATTCTCACCACGCCAACACCAGGGCCAGGCGGCGAGCTTCGGCTTCAGCTTTCTATTTAAGTTCCTATCAGTTGTCGGCCATTGTTTCTGTAAACCCAAGGTCATGCAACTCCTAGCCTGTTGCCTAGCAATGCAACTCAAAAGATATTAAACACATACACACTTCAGCCACCCAGACTGGAGGCAGGCGGCGACCCTCAAATACGAGGGGGTCGCGTAAAAATATTGCTTTTTGCATGTAGGAATAACAAATAGTGAAAGTGATGAGTGCTGCATGGAGACAAAGCTCCCCGTGGAACAGAGGAAGCGGTGATGGCTCATATTTGGCAGTGCTGATGCTGCTATCTGTGGTGGACTGGGCTGGTGTGAAATAACAGATGGTGTTTGAAGGTATGCACAGTATGTTTTTTAAAACAGTCTAATTTTCTGAGGGCTCATGTACAGTAACTGTTTATCTGCAGATGCTTGGAATGTATGAAAAAAAGGCCTGGAATCAGATTCAAGGCTTTTACTAGCAGTACAGTTTACATCCAATAACAAGCGTTCCCCTTTGTTTTGTTGCTGCAGAGGTGACTCCACTGAGGAATAAGCTGAATGCCAACATGCACTTGTGGTAAGGTTCTCTGCATAACCAGGTTTTCTCTTGGGATCTTCAACCAGGTGATTATGTTGTATAATCATTTATCGAGTCATATCATGATGATGTAAGTATCATAATATTATTTTCCAGTTAGTCAATATATATGTAAGTTGTCTAATTTTGTTGACTTTTTTAATTACTTGTCAAAAATGATTTATCTTAGGTTGTATTTTCCAGGCAAACTGGCCATTTCTTGTATTGTGGCTGTTAAATGGCTTCTGGAATTAAACCAAATTTAGGATCAATACATTGGTAGTTTTGGTCTTTTGAGGGATTTGTAGGCTTTGCATAGCATCCACTTCTATTTTTTCACCATTACATGTAGTTATGTTATCAGTGTCTGATGAGGGAGGCCATGCATACCAGCTCCCCTGCTAAAAAAGGACGTGATTACACTTCATTTTAAAATAGAGATTTTAATTTCACACAGGTTTTAACATTAGCCTCCCTGCATGACACATCGCAGGAAAATCTCCCTCTACCACTGTTCAGTGTGAAGCAGCACAAACGCCTGCCTGCTTTTTTACCTCTTTTTTTATACCAATGGTGAAAGTCTCCTAATCATCCCCCAGTGTCTTTGCAGTCTCATTTGCATGTGGTTAATTAGTGTGTGAAGGAGCTGTCTGTGGTCTGCTGGCAGGAACCCGGACTCCAGCGTCTTGCACAACCTCCGGGATGTTTTGGAGATCGAATTCCCGTCACCTGCCACCCACGAAAAATCTGTATGTCACGCAGTTGCCCCCTTTCCATTTCAAACATGTCCATTCCCATCATGATTACCTCAAGGAGCTGCGTCTGTGTGTGTGTGTGTGTGTGTGTGTGTGTGTGTGTGTGTGTGTTTACATCTATGCAGGCACACTCCTGTCTGTGTGTTTGTTTGAGCTTCAAGTTATAAGGGGGCGGACATACGCTATTGCCTATTTTTCCATATTTTTCTTTCTCTCTGTGTTTTGTTTTTCCATGAGGTGGGCACAAATTCTCCTTTAATTGGGTTGTTTACAGGAAAGATCATTAGAATAACAAAGATGGCAGAATTCTCTGCACTATCAAATCGCTTTAATCACGCAAAACCATTTATCTGTCTTTTTTAACGCTCGTTCTTTTTCCATCCCCTCTCTGCGGATGGGTTAAAAGGGCGTCGTGTTTATTCGCTGTCGCTGTGGTGATTAATGCCTTAGCTTCATTAACATTCAGAGGAGTGCAAAAAAAGTTGAGTTGACCAGATGTTGATTTTTTTTTTCTTTTTTACCTGCCATCCTCTCTCTTAATGGATAGCCCCAGAAAAACAGGAGCTTCTCATTACACCAAAATGCAAACGAGAGCACAGAGGAGAGTGTGTGATGATAGGACTGGAGAGAGAGGGGTGTTATGGGCTGATGTTAGCACTGGAGTTCTAACTAGAAGGTTGTTTAACACTAAGTGGTTACAGAGGCCCTGCCCAAGTCTTCAGCATCTGTAGCCACTGTCATGTGAGACAACATGCTGAATATTTCAGTCCCTCCAGGATTGCACTGCCTTTTTTTGGTTTTGATTGTTGGGGTCTGAAATACCTGATTTTACAGAGGCTTTCCAAGAAAAGATGATGTTTTTAGCCGTTTTTTGCACAGAAATTGTGGGAGTGAGTGAAAATGTAAAAAATAGTTGCAATTTTTTTGTATAATTGTCTAAAACTCAAAGGCAAAAATGTGATGGAACCCACAGTTCTGAGTGTTCAAAGTGACCTTACGAGAAAGGCTCAGGCCTTATTTAAAACAGTAAGCATTAAATTCTAATATTAAAGTGACAAAATAAAAAAAATAAAAACACAAAAAAGTATTAAATACATAAAAAAAACGATCCCTTCTTCTAAATATGCTCATAAAAGTGAAAAGCTTCATGTGATGTTCATGTTGATAGAGCAGGACACACTGTCACTGAAGGTATCGTCTCTAGCGGGAGCCAGCATGGTAGAACATCTGCGGGGAACACATTCAGCTGTTCTCCTTTAGGAAAAGGGTGTCTGCAAAAGTTAGACTAGCATCCTCCTAGATCCATCCTTCTCTAGGGGTGCAGTGAGGATGATCAGTGCATGTCTCCACTCCACATCTGGAGCCTCGTCAGTATAATAGGAACAGCCCTCCTTTGAAATGCTAGCAGGTATAGTGCTCCAGAGTATTTCTCTTGAAGCTGCTGAGAACCAGGAACCAAGAATCTTCTCATTGAAGTGTGGTCACTCTTGCCTACCTTGCACAGGTCACACAACGCCATTTAGATCCATTAGAGTGGAATGTTTTAAACAATGCAAAAACAAGTAGAATGACCAGAGAGACTGTAGTGTCCATAGTGCACGGACAAGATAAAAAAAGTAATTGCATGTATAAAAGTACAAGAAAACAAGCTAAGAGTGTCACTTGTTCATGCAGAATTCATGGCGAGTGGTTGAATTTGTGTTAATTGTTGCAGTCGTGACTGATATTTATTTGTGTGTGTGTATGTGCAGAGCTTCAGCGTTGAGTGTGGGATCTGTTACTCCTATCGTCTTGAGGCTGCAATCCCTGACCAGGTGTGCAATGACCCTCGCTGTGGCCAGCCTTTCCACCAGGCCTGTCTGTATGAGGTATGGAAACACACACACACACACACACACACACACACACACACACACACACACACACACACACACAGAGGACTGTGTGAGCACTGCCTACAGAATTCCTCATCTTCATCAGGCTGGTCAAATTGGAGCAGTGTCATTTTTAGTGTTTTATGTCAGTGCTGTTCTTACAAGCTGTAAATCTATTTATTTAATTAGACAAAGGAGATGTGTTGGTGAGGGTCACATTTAGAATCTGTTGATGTAACTGGTCACCATCGAGGCTGCAACAAAAGATTTAGCTGCTGTTACTGAATCTTCACTTCCTCCATGTGTTTCACAGAAAGCCTCTGCTGTGAAACCTGAGTGTTTTGCAGTGACATTCACAATCAGTGGACAAAAATGTTGATTTGGATCAGAACTCCGTATTGGCTGATATCCTGAGCTTTGGCATCAGTATTTGTGGAGAGAGCACGTTGGATTTGTGTGTCTCTAGACCAAATCCATATGACATTTTGAGTTACCTGAGAAAAAGCCCATTTGTGTGGACAGCTGTATGCTGCTGTGGGGGTCTAGATGTGGCACAAACACTGAACACTCACGTAAATACACTGAGAGACAGAAACAGCTTGAGCCTGTAGGTATTGTTTCAAAGAAATGTAATTATTAGTCCGAGAAGAGATAACTGGACTCATCTTTCACTCGATCACTGGACACATCCCAAACTGGTTTGTGCAGAATAGTTTGGGTGTGTTCACACAGGTAACACACTGTGTTTTCAGTCAGGCCATCAATCAGTTTTTTGCATTTCAGCCTGCAGACAGCCAACCACAGTGAAATTCATTTCACTAATAGCTCTTTTTGTACACATCGCTGTAGCAGATATAAATAAATCACTGCCACAGTTCAGAAAGAGAGGCTTTGAAACGTGATCCCGGTCACGGAAGATCTGAATATATCAGTTAAAAGCCGGTTTTCAACCAAGCTGCCGGGTAAAGAAATAAGACCGTCATAGGCCCTTACAGGGCTTTCTGCTCAGCACTCAGGTGAAGAGAGGGACCGAGGTGAACCGGTGCAGCTCCACAACACAGGACATGAGCTCCGTCTGACTGAGCATTGATGACTTTGTTTATATGTATACTCAGTATTCAATGAGACGAAGCACACTGAGATCTCTTTTTGAAGAGAGATAGAAAAAGTGGCAGGAGGACATTCAAAAGTTCCACATAAAAGCCCTCAAAATACTTCAGTGTCGGATAATCTTGAATATACCTTTAAAGTGTGCAGTAATAAGTGTGCATTGAAACAAGCATTATTATCACTTGACACTGACACATCTGATCCAAAGTGGTGATTTGATGAAGTAGCCTTTTTCCTTCTCTGTCCTTTTCCTTCAGTGGCTGCGAGCGCTCCCCTCCAGCAGGCAGAGCTTCAACATTGTTTTTGGAGAGTGTCCTTACTGCAGCAAGGTACGTCTGCAGCTCACAGTGTGACTGACAGCCGCCTTCACGGTGCTTCATAAAGGCCTTCACTGCGCACTCAATAGATAGTCAGCATACTTAATTAGCATGGCTCTATACATCACATAGACTTCCCTTTGCTGAAAGGCTGCTCACAACAATATACTGCATTCAGGCAATTTTACTGAAGCGACTCCTTGTGTGATAAAGGGGTAAGTAAAGTATGTGATACTGGGTATCTGTGAATACAGCACGCCTTTGAGTCAAAGTCAAAGACGGTTTAATTTGTGCATATGATTTTGAGTGTATTTGGGAGTCCTTCATCTACAGTCCAGGCAAAAATGAGAGTCCACTTCATTTTTTCACAAAGTGATCCTTCACATCACATTTTAGTGTAATGAACATTTAATAAGCAGAAATAACGGAGGATTCTCCTTCTGTTTCAGCCCATTACTGTGAAAATGACGGCCAAGAAGTCCTGAGAGGTGGCTTTGTGTTCCTTCCGACATGGGGAAACAACTTAGAAAGACTGTGAGAAAAACCAGAGATGGAGTGACTGCTTTTTAATTCAGGGGGGTTTAAATGCACTTTGGCGAACTCCAAGAACAAAACCCAAGAAAAAGAAGGCGCCAACAAAGATAAACCAAGACAACAGTCCTTTCCTCTGGATGGGAACAGCTTCCTGTTGTGGACCTCTGACAGTGGACCTCTCCCAATCACCAAAGCTGTCTGTGCTTTCATGACGGAGGTCACTGTCCCACCACTGTCGGTGGCTGCAGGCTGCTCTGTGGTGGAGAAGCCTTTCATCCCACCTGTCCCTGTACTCCCTGTGCGTTTGGACTGTCAGTATGTGTTCTCTCCTTTGTGGACGGAGCTGTCCCTCTGAGGTCATGCTGAGGTCATCTGTTTTCCTGCCCGTCCATTTGGGTTTAGTTTTCTGTTAAAGAGGGTAATTCAAGTGTTTGCTCTTTTAGAACTGGGGACAGCACCAACATTCTACTGTATTATATGTGATCATAAGTAACCGAGGAAAGCTTGACTGAACTGAATGCTTGTGTATTTCTTTGTAACCTTCTTGAGAACTTGAGTCACAACAACAAATCTGAAGTTTTAAAAACATCTTTATGAAGATGCTGACAATAAAAAAAAGTTGTTTTGGAGCAAACTAAAAGCAGTCATACATCAGGAGCCTTGTGGCTCTGGCATCTTGGCCTCACACCTGTTTAGGCTGAGCTCTGGGGCCTATTGGAGGGCCTCTCAAATAGCATGCAGGAATGGGTCTGGGTCTGGTGGCCTCCTCCTCCTCCTCCTCCTCTTCTTCTTCATCCTCATCTTCACTGTCCTCTTTATAAGTCACCACAGGTTTAAGCCTCGGCCTCAGTGATATGCCAACAGCAGGCAAAACTCCATCATCCTTCTGTGAGCAAACAGCAAAAGACAGCAGATCATTACGGAGTTCACTGAATTATTTGGTTTCACTAAGTGTAGTTACATGATGAACAGGAATCTGTCAACACCCTGTAGGTGTCCTGATGTGGGAGGTAAATATGGCCCCATTAAAAGGCTTGTTTCTTTAACGAAAATTGTGGTGTATTAGCATGTAGTACATACACAACCCTCCAACTGAGCCTTCAGTTGAGCCTTGCTATGCTTTATCTCCAACAGTCGTATAAGTGCAACATCTTCAGGGTTTTGGCTACATGACAACTGAACAGTGAATCAACATTAAACTTCATTCAGTTTGGAATCTGTATTATAGAAACAAACACGCCCCTTCCCTCCTCTGCCATCCAACCACTCCTCCATCCAACAACAGAGAGGATAAATGTCAAATGTAAACAAATCAATAATGCCCCATAGTCAATAAATCTCTACATGCACCACCCCACTGATGGAGCAGAAGTGAAGGTGAAGCTTGTTATCAGTCTTTTTGCTGCAGTGGATCCAGCTAGCCAGTTTTCTCTGAGACGCTGAGAAGTCAAAGGTAGAGTTGTTGTTCGATATTGTTAGTTGGGAGATCAGGTCGAGAGCGATCCAGTCACTTTGAAGGTTTTTGTTTTTCTGGCCAAATAGTCTTAAATTGATGACATCTGAAAGCAACACAAAACAGAGCTAGACTGAACTCAATATGGTCAATACAGAGCTGTTTCAGACCTTACCTGCTGTGCCTGAGGTTTAGTGAGGGGTGGTCCTCTTTTGTGCTGAGCTTGCACTGGTTTAGGCTTCATCTTCTCTTCTTGTTCCTCCTCCTCCTCCTCCTCCTCTGTGGGCACAGTCTTGGCTCTGGGGGACGCTCTGGCTCGTCCTGCTTTCTGCTGAGACAACGGTTGTTTGAACGGCTCATTTACGCATCTTTGCTGAGGGCGGAGCTCAGTTTTCTCTCAACGTCCATGCTCCTCTGACCACTGACCTCTCACCTGCATTATGATGTTGCTGCTACGCTAATGTGTTTAAATCCCCATAAAAGCAAACAAATGATAGCTGCTTTTGTACAGAAACTTCATCCAAATAAAACTTACTAAAATGAAGGTTTTTTTTAACTATGTTTGACTAGTTTCTCTTAAATAATGCACATCGATACATAACTATAATCATCCATAAAATAATCATATATTCATACAGCACTAGTGGGGAATGATTCAGTGAACATGCTGCTGAATGGCCTTTATCTCGGCTGACATTTAGTCTCTTCACTAAACCGCCAGTAAATGGCCACTTCTGTTTATCAAACTGGCCAGCACTTTAGCATGGAAATTAAATGACACAAGAAGAGGAGAGGAAATCAGGAGCATAATTGGAGACACCCTGTGCTGTGGAAAGTGTGTGTCATCAACTTCTTCAAATTGGGCCATTTAGAGGGCGCTCGCTGGGCTCAGGGGGTCAAGAAGTGATTCTGGTGAATTTGAGGAGAATCACAGCCCTCCTCCAGCTGCAGACCTGCCCACCTTTGGTTGACACACTCATTTGGTGGTGTCAGGGGCAGGTTGACCCTCCCCTTCACTGCTGTCACTTTTCTCCACTGTGGGGTTAAGAGACTCAACAGAGGCAGCAGGAATCTTTGTGACCAAAAAAATCAAGTTGCTGAATGTTCACTGAATGAAAACATGTCAAACATTCCACATGGACTCACTGTATTTCAGTTTTTGTGCATCAGACTAACACGACACCTGTCATGAACCTGAAAAAACCTTTATGACTGTTGTCATGAAGTGACACTTGGTCATCAGTTAACCCTAATGACTATTAATTGCAGCGGTCATAAACATTCAGAAAGATGAAGTGATGTTCATGACAGGTGCCATGTCCGTCTGATGGACACCCTTTCAAATAAAGTGCTACCAAATGGTCCAAACGATCAATAAATGATCAGACTTTCTGTAGCAAGAGCACATACACACCCTAAAACATTACCATTGACACATCATCCTTATACAATACTGTGCAGTATGTGCAGTACACACTAGCATTGACTGTGATTATTGTCATTTTATTGTATAGTCAACTGTATGTGTCCAATAACAAGTGATCTCATATCAAATATTGATTTCGTTAAATTTTAGTTTTAACTAAACTCTCTTCACTTCAGCTCCATGTCCTCTCTGAAATGAGGCTTTTCCAAACATCAACTTCGTGTCTGAGTGTGAGCTGGCTGGATAAAGCTTTTCCAAAACTATGAGGATGGGGTTGGGGTCTATGCAGCACTGAAGTTCTGACGACAGCCTTCAGTCGCCTCTCACTTTCACCATGACAGTTTAATATGCTGATATAGAGGAGCAGACCTGGTGTCACTAACCTGGATTCATGTTGATTTTGTCAGACAAGGTAGCGATTCTAAAATAATGATTTACAGCATCAGTGCGGCACAGCAGTAGTACATGAAGTGCGGTGGCGCTCAGTTGTCTGACACCAGAAACAGACACATCTGTAAAAACTATATTGTGAATTTGACTTTTATGAAAAACAGTGACGATGACCAGAGAGCACAGAGAGACTGAACAGAGATGAAACAGGCTATGTGTAGCCTACAGTAACAAGTGGGACAACTTTGTGTCAGAGAAGAGGAATTTACGCTGTTTTCATGTTGTTCAGCTGGTTCACTGTGGACAGAGGTTACTACAAAAGTAAGCTGGAAATGCTCCTGTGGACGTCTTAATGTAAACTTAGTCTAACTAGAACCTCAACCTCGTCATGTTCTCACCTTTTCCTTGGTGGGGGGATTTCGTGCCTTTGTGGCTGACCCCCCTTCAGGTCCTTGAGGCATGGAGAAGTCGAGTCTTCCTGTGACGACACTGGCCAACACCTCTTTGAGATACTGGTAGTCTGGCTTATCTTGGTAGCCCAGTTTGTTCACATAACTGAGGAATGCAGCCACCTCATCTGAGGACAGGAACAGAGTGAATGTCAAACAAAGTCCAAGGTTTAACTCAGAATGTTTGTGTAGCTAGATCGAGCCAGATTGATCAGACCACTTGATAAAACGTGTCATCTGTTGCACAAGCTATCATTGGTTGATTTTACTAATTGACTCAGTATTTTTAGACAGCAAGCTTCAGACCTGCTACATCGTCAGTATGAATCTTTAAGAGACTTGAGTCATGCAGCAGCAAAGGCAGGATGAACCCGAAGGTCTCGTCATCCAGATAATACACTTCCTGGCAATGCATCTCCCACACAGAGTAGATTAGGCAAGCGCTCGGCTATGGATATGTACTGTGTGTGTGTGTGTGTGTGTGTGTGTGTGTCATACACTGTCAGCTGCCATGCATCACACGCTGGCCAGACGACGTGTATGACACATGCTGCGGGAAAACTTGCATCTCATGCACGCACGCACGCACACACACACACACACAAGTGCACACACAGTTGATGCATACCCTGGCTCTTATCTGAGGCGGGCAGCCAGGCCTTGTCAGCAAAGGAGCACCCGGTCCCAACCATACATCACACACTAAGCCCTCACACAGGTGTGACCTCTCCTTATAAAGAGGAGAGATAAAACACGACAAACTTTGAAAGGCATGTCAATGGGACAGCTGTTTAATTGGTAAAAAGTTATTCAGGAGCTTCAGGTAACTGAGGGAGAGATGGAGTGTTTCATTCTGGGTGGAGAAGGTTTGGCTCTGCGACTTTGGCAGAATGAGGATTTGATCTTCAAGCAGTCTGGACCATTGTTTCCTCATTTCTACAGACTCTTGGGCAATAATCCATTTTAAAGGTCCTGTTCACATCAGCTTTCAGGTGAATGACTTTGTAACATGAATGGCATCATTCCCATTCCCATCTATGGCAACAACACAGCCATAGATTTAATAGAAAGTAATTTAAATTACAGCAGAATAATCAGACTACAGGGGAAAGAGCTGCAGCATGGGAGAGGTGTCGGCTTCTCTCCCTGAGGAGCTGAACTCCTTCTATGCCCGTTTTGAGGACAATAGCAAGCAGGAGCTGTTGCTGGAACAAGACAACTGCCCTTTCCAGCTATCCCAGGTTGATGTGTGTAAAAGCCTTAAAAGAGTGAATGCACACAAAGCTCCTGGACCGGACAACATCCCAGGCCGCGTCCTCAAAGTGTGTGCACACGAACTGGCAGATGTCTTTATAGTCATTACCTGCTCCAGTCTGTAGTCCCCAAATGCCTCAAGAAAACCACAATCTTCCCGGTAACTAAAAAGCCTAATGTGAGCTGCTTAAACGACTTTCGGCCTATAGCACCCACCTCCACCGTCATGAAGTGCTTTGAAAGGTCAGTTAAGGCTCATATCTCAGCCCTCCCTGCCCCGCCCTCCACACATGACTCTTTGTTGAGTTTGTCTACAGGCCTAACAGGTCCACAGATGATGGAATAGCATTTGTACTCCACACTGCCCTCTCTCACCTGGACCAGAGGAACGCATATGTGCGAATGCTGTACATTGACTTCAGCTCTGCTTTTAACTGCATTGTCCCATCAAAACTCGTCATGAAGCTCAGTGCCCTGAACATTAGCTCCTCCCTGTGCAGCTGGATCCTGGACTTCCTGACGAACAGACCACAGATGGTGCAGATTGGCAACATCTCCTCCTCCACACTGATTTTGAACACTGGGGCCCCCCAGGGGTGTGTCCTTAGCCCTCTGCTTTTCTTCCTCTATACCCATGACTGTACATCCATGAACAGCTCCAACACCATCATTAAATTTGCTGACGATACCACCATCATCGGCTGCATCACAGGTGATGATGAGTCAGCCAACAGAGAGGAGGTGACAGTACTGATGTCATGGTGCAGTGACAACAACCTCCTGCTCAATGTCAGCAAAACCAAGGAGATGATCGTGGACTACAGGAGGCTTCAGGGAGGAGGACACGCCCCCATCCACATCGAGGGAGCAGCAGTGGAGAGAGTCAGCAGCTTCAGTTTCCATGGGATCAACATCAGCAAGGACCTCAGCTGGACTCACCACACGGACCTGATTGTAAGGTCAGCGAGACAGTGCCTCTTCTTCCTGCAGCGTCTGAAGAGGTTTGGCATGAACACTAGGACACTGTCAAACTTCTACAGATGCACCATCGAGAGTATCCTGGCTGGAAACATCANACACACACACACACACACACACACACACACACACACACACACACACACACACACACATACATAGACTTACATTCATTTCCTGGAGCCTTACCCTAACCATAACCACTATTTGTCTATTCCTAACCCTATACCTAACCTAACCTTACCTAACCCGTAACCATATCCTCAGTCTTCACCCTAAAATTTAATGATTTACATTAAGGGGACCTGCATTTTGTCCCCATAAGGCAGGTGAGTCCCCACAATGCGATAAATACCTGGTCACACATACTCACACACTCACACACACACCCTTGCACCTTGTCATATATTCAGTTTTCAGTCCTACTCTAGTGTTTATTTTTTCTGTTTTTATTCTATTTTATTCTGTGTTTATTTTTATTCTATTTATTCTATATTTATATTACCTCTATTTATATGTATGTATTTTATTCTTGAATATTGCACCATGAAGCAAATATTGCACTGTGAAGTTGAGCTAGCACCAAACAAATCATTACTGGTGACGATGTTACATTGTTACAAGTACATGACAATAAAGAATCTTAATCTTGAATGCCTATTTAGTGTGTTTAGTTTTCTGCTTCAGGTGGCAGGTGAGAACTACTTTTCAACTAAGGCAGAACCACCAATCACTCTCTCCAAGGCTATGAAAAATGCCACTGCACTGCTCTTCCACAACAACTAAAATGTGATGTGTTAAATGTTAAAGACACAACTCCTGACTTTGGTGAGGTTAAGGGTGAAGTATAACCTTCTAGAAACAGGCTGAGTGTACAACATGTGGCAAAGTAACATGTGGTTACTTCACCACATTCAGTATCAACATGCGAGCTGACAGTCAGCACAAATCTCCATAATGTTCCAGCCATTAAAAGCTCTCTACACTTTGGGGCAATGACATTGTTAGAGTGCAGTCTATATGATTTGAACTCAAGCTTGTTATGCATTTTATTTTCAGCTGCCAGCTGTTGTGACTACACAAACTAGCAAGTCGCAAACATTAAAAATTGAAAATGATTCTCATGGAAGACCGATCCTAGAACACTATGCATACAGGAATATCAGTATACAACAGCTATTACCCATATGCCCTGTGCATGTGAGCCCAGTATCTTAATCAGTTTTGGTGCTGGCCTTTACTCTGGATCTCCATTAAAAGAGCAGAAGATGAGACACAGATTCTTCTGCTCCTCCACAGGCTTCTCGTCCTGTTTCCAAATTCTCAGTTGAACCCAAGAGGAGTAAATGATCCTGTCCTGTAACCTGAAGATGCCCTGCAGACCTGGCTTACCTGTGCTGGCTCCGCTCACTGACAGCTGGTGGACTGAGTCTGGCAGATTATCCATCAGTCTGATAGAGGAGTAAAGAAAGATAAAACAGTGAGGGAGTGAGGACAGATACATCATGAGAGATGGAGTTCAGGGGTAGCTAGCAGGGTGGGAAGAAAGCAGCAGGAGAACGAACTGAAAGCAAACTATTCTATAGGATATTCCGACTTCTCTCAGGGTAAAACACTGACAGCCATTTATTTGATTCAATTAGGTGTGCTGCTGTAGTACTAGCCCTCTAGTAGATGTTGAGTCAAATCAGTGACTCTCCAAAATCTTTAAAATTGAAGGTTAGAAGCAGTAGAGATTTATGCATATGAGGGGTTAGGGTTAGGGTTGACTGAGAAATGACATTGACCGAGAGTTACCCATACTATTTGCTTCCTCCCAGGTGGCATGACTCTTGAGGGCTGTAGATGCTTTATTAAGCCGTGTGATACCCAGTGATGTTTAAGCTTTTGTTATCTGACTGTATCCATGCATACACGCTGTACCAAGATGTTCTCTGATGTCAAATTTGTGTTGTAATAACTGACGTGACAGCAGGGTAAACTACATCTGCACTATTATGCACAGTTGATGGACAGAACCTAAATTAAAAAAGTGTTATTAATATTGACATCAGACATCATTATGAGAAATTAATTGAAGGGAGTTTGTATGTGATGTGGCTCTTTCAGAAAATAGGAATTACAAGTGGATGATCTGCTGGATCAACAGACAATGGAATCACTGTTCTATACTGCCATGTAGTTCTCAGTTGTGCTATATTGCTAATTGGTAGCAAAGTTATCTTGCTAACAGAAACACTAACAGATTTTTTATTCTATGCAATCACATTTTGAAAATAGCAACACTGCTCCAAAACTGTGTTGCAGAAGCTGTTGTATTGTTAATCCAAACAGTAGCCAGCTCTGTTAAAGCGTACACTTGTATAAATTAACAGTACAAGATGTGACCAAAGAAAGCAATGTTAGGACACATCCAAGCCACATTTCACTAAGTCTCTCCACAAGTGACGACCTACCTGGCCTTGGCCTCCTGGACCTGAGCTGGGTTTTTCAGAACACTCTCCCAAGGCAGCGACCCACATAACCAGTGAAGAAGACAAAAACCCAAAATCTGGAGGTCACCACGTCTAGATGGAGCTATAAAAAGACAGAAAGATGAAGTGGTCAGAAAAAAATAATACATCTAATATCCGGCTTCCATTAATTTTCAGATCAGATTCAGATCTCAAGAGTAAAATCCACAAAGATGAGAAGAAAATAAATGACAGTAGTAGTTTCACTTGTATCAAAGAGTCGTATAGTATCTTCAAACATCAGACTTTTTCCCCAGAGCAATCAAGGTTGAAAAAGTACCATTTACAGTGTTGAAGCAGATTTGTGATTCACAAAGAAGAATAAATCAAAACCCCAGCAGCACAGATTCTAATTCACACATACATTATGTTACCTGTCAACTGGACATTTTTGTTTCACCCAACAAGATGGAGACTGATGAAGATGGAAACTTGCTTGCTTGTGATTTACAGTCTGTCTGGATTCAGTTGAGACACAATGACAGCGAGATTACATACTGAAGGTGAGGACAATGACGATCATAGGGCCTCAGTTTGTGCTCCAAGCTGGCTCTGGCTCCCCTTTGCCAAGACAAAAGCCTTCTGGAGTGCTACGTGAGACTTTTTTTCTTTTTCTTCACATCCTGTAGCTGCCTATTTTGTAAAACCACATACCTGTGATCTTTGACATGATCCAGACAGAGAAATATATCCCTTTCTTCCTCATTGTAGACACTGTCTGCTTGTAAAATACAGAAATGTCTGAGGCCAAATCACTACAGAAGTGCACCGTTGATCCCTTTCAAGAATCTGTATGTGCATAATATATAATGACAGTCAGAACCTTTTTTATGTCTAAACTTGAAAGACACAGAGAACAACACAATTCCTGTCTAATTCTGTATGAATAAGCAAGACTCCAACCATGCTAGAGGTTCTGTGAGGCTGTAGTGCTCGTTAAAGAAAAACGAACTGTGAGCTAAATGAAAGTTGAGATTTAAAGTTTACTTTTGATCGTTACAAGTTGGGAAGTAAATGTAAAAGTAGTAGTGGTTGGTATTGTAGATGTTTTTATGTTAACATGTTCAAATTTGCTGGTAACATTTTTCATATGGACTATATGTTAAGCATGTTAGCATGCTAACATTTGTCAGTTAGCACAAACACAGAGTACAGCAGGGGCTGATCGCAATGTCATGAGTTTTACAAGTGAACCTGAAATGATGATGGCCAAGACAAATATGCCATTTGGCAGAACTTAGCTTGTATCACTGCAGTCTCTGCTGTTTTTCTTCTATGTGCATAGAAAATGAGTAAAGCAGTGACAAATTCTTCATTCTTCATCTACAAAGATTTACATTTCTGCTGAAGGGCACGATTTAAAAGGAGCAGCTCTGGGCAAAGTGTTTAACAGCACTCTGAAGAACTAAGAACGACTGTGGTCAAACTGAGCTTTACACCTAGTTATTTAATTAATAAGAGCACTGCAAACAGCTGCGTATCTACACTTTACGTGTCTCCTTGAAGTTAGAAAAGCGTTCCACAAATGCTAACCAAAAATACGTCAGCACTTAATGGATTTTATCAGCAGGGCAAGTAGAACAGAATTAAAAATGAGGGAATTCTGTATTTGGAGACAAGAAAAACTGTATCAATTACACCAGCGGGATTTCCCATGTAGTAAGACTTCCTTAAGACCAAGTCTACTATGTTTGCGTCTTATTGTGAACGTGTATGATTGCATAGGTCTACATTAATGTGTGAGGTCTATCAATACTTGTCGACCAAGTCCATCCAGGAGGGTTGAGCCTGGGGAGTTTTAGCAACTCAATACTGTAACGGCTGCCACACATCTCTGGAGAAATTACCTATCGACTGGTTCCATCAGAGGGGAGAAATCTCCTCCCTGAGCCACAGCCAGCATTGATCCTCCCCAGCCAACAGGCTGCTCTAAAGAGGAAGCATGGTCACTGCCACACAGAACCAGATTACATGGAATGGGTGGGCCTGGGCAGTAATCTGATTACACCTTAACAAATATGTAGTTCATGAAATTTAGGTAATCCAAATAGTTTTAAGGCGGGTACTGAATATCAAGGGGTAGGGATGTGTTGATAAGCAGAGTGCAAAACATGAATGGAAATCACTTCAAGGAAATAAATGTTGTGCCTGAATAAAAAACTCAGGACCACTGCTTGGGCCCAGCATGGAGGCTAAACGATCAATGACAATGATCAGAATGGGAGAGGTGGCTAAGGACTGGATGTTGACACTGACTATATAGGAAAGGCCATGAGAAGAGTGATGTTAGCTAATGTCCTAACATGTCGGCATCAGAAACCCTAAAGTAACTCAACTTAACGGGTATGAAGCCATGTGGGGGTTCTCAAGAGCTTTCTTCAAAGTATGGCATTGACGCTTTTGAAGATCTAATACAAGTTAGTGTCACTCCACAGCTCTAACCAGCTACAGCTATCTTAATGGACCTAATGTACACTGCAGCATAAACCTGTGGACCGGATCTTACAAAACCATTACTGAAGACCATGAGAACTGTTTCGACCTTAACATGCAACAAGCAGAGAAAGGTTGCTAATCAATATGTACGATCTAATGCTAAAATCAGACTATATGCACCTCTCAAATCAACAGACTTGCGGTGTCAAAATGAAACTGGGCATTGTGGACGGACACCTTCTCTCACCTAGTTTGACAACTTGTTTATTGAGACGTTGTGATGATGTCACACAATGTGACCAACAGGAGCACAGAGCAGTCATTTGCGCAACTATAGACATGGTCGAACAAAAATAGGATGTTTTTTATTATTTCAGTGAACCTGTAACCATTATCTTCAGGTCAGCAGCATCATACCCAATTAATCCCACCTGTGGGTGCAATGTGACCCTCTGCACACATGTTCACTACACACCCACTGGCATCACTGACACAGCCCACCTTCACCATCAAGTGATGATGAATGGTTCCACGTGCATTTTCATTCATAAAACTGTGATTACACAGATGAACATCCATCACGTTATCTTTTAGTTCAGGTCTAACCAGAACTTAATCCTCCTACCAAGGCTGATTGCTTCAAGTTGAAGTTCACTGACTTGAACACTGAAGTCGGTCCTGGCACTTTACCAATCACCTCTGCAGGTCACGTGAATCGTGAAATCGTGTTTGGGGTTCAACATTGTTTGGGGTCCAACATGTTGTCTCCATTTGACTGACTGGGGTCTAATTTGTAGTATGCCGTGTCTTTTTTCCAATATATGAATCTATGATTGCCTGTAATCTGATTGTGGCATTAGGATAGAGTGTGTTGTATGTTGCACAGACTATAACACTGAAGTACAAGCCCTGACAAAAACTGCATCTAAAGCATAAATAAAAACAGAATGCAAACATTTGTAAATGACCTGTATTTACCAACAATGGTTTTATGAGCCAATGTAGTAATATCCTTTATACCAGTGGTTCTCAACTGGTCTGGCTTCGGGACCCATCATCACCCCTTAATGACAAGCTGCAACCCAAGCTACGACACGTATAAACAGCACTCCGCTGCATAAAAAATCCCCTTCAAAATTAAAGCACAGGATTTTTTTCTTAACATGTTGGTTTTTTTGCCCAGACAAAGGCCCACCATTTGAGAATCACTGCTTTATACAAGTGGTGAACCTTGCTCCATCCTTGCTTGTGAACAACTGAGCCTTTCCAGGATGCCCCTTTCATACCCAATCATGACACTATCACCTGTTAACAGTGAACCTGTTTACCTGTGGAATGTTCGAAATCCGTGTTTTTGGAGCATTCCACAACTTTCACAGTCTTTTATTGCTCCTGTCCCAACTCTTTTGAAATGTGTTGCTGCATCAAATTCAGAATAAGCAGATATTTACAAAAATCAATATATAGAGTATTTGTCAGAAAGGATTTGTAAGTTGTTACATTCTGTTTTGTGTTTTACAAAGTCTCCCAACTGCTTTGGAATCTGAGTTGTAAAAGTGACGTTAATGAACTATTGGATCCCTGTTCAGGTGGAGCAAAGCATGGAACTTAAACCAGTAAAGCAAGCGGTGATTTCTTTCATAGCCACTTTTTTTTCTGCAGCAAAAACAATATAATGTGTTAACCATATGTTAGCTCCAAATATGAAGCCGTCATTGTCTGTTACACTACATCTCAACAACTCTGAAAATAAGAGTTAGGACTGTTTGCCCTTGTGGGTGTATAACATGCACTAAGTCAGTATTACAGTGTGGCTTTCTATTGTTGTAAATAATTACACAACACTTCATTGCTACTGAGAGCCTGTTAAAGGAGAATAAAGATGAAAAATACATGTGATACTGACACTGGAAAAAGTGTTGCAACTCCCAGAGCACCATAATAGATTAACAATTAAAAAGATCAACAACTACATTAGCGTTGCTGCCCTCTGTACGTGCTCTGGGCACGTTATCGAAGCTCATAATAGTGTTTTGTGTGTCTGCTCTTCTGTATTTAATGCGTTTTGCCCTTATATGAGGAATGACATGGGGCAGTGCACAGAGATGTGCGTGTGCATACACACTTAAAGAGCTCTCAAAGGAGGTTGGGCTAAAGGATGCTTGAAAAACACATACATGCACAATGCATAAAAACAGAGCACCAACATAAGTGCGCGCTCACACACACACACACACACACACACACACACACACACACACACACACACACACACACACACACACACACACACACAACTATCACATGTTCTCTACACGCATTAGACAGGGAGACAGCTAAGGTATTGTTGTTAATTATCTCCTATTGTTATTCAGATTCCCTACAGCATGCTGTAGTGTCACACTCTTAACCCCTCTATTCCAGTCTTGTCGTTTGGAGATGGTCTTGTGTCCACTGGACGCCCACTAAACGCTGGTAATTACACTGTTTAGCTCTAGGATCAAAGGCCTGCCAGTCTGCAGCTGCATTCACCAAACCTCACCATGACAACCTGTCAACATCTTTGTGGGGATTAGTGCCAACAGGTTAGGGAAGGGCAGATAATGGTCAGGTCATCAGACATAATATCCATGCGCAGTGGAAAATCTTGTCTTTCTTTAAGCAGGTGTTAAATATACACTATACATACACACATGCAGCTAGATAGATACATATGTTTTCTTCCCACAGGTGGAGGTTTCTTCAGGTCTTTCTTTGAATGACAACTGTAATATAGGCAATATAAACATTGATTATCTCCATCAGGCTCACAGCACTCTTGGAGTTCCAATAACAGCACTTGGTGGAAATGGATGCTTACTTTAATACTGTGTTCTTTCATGTAGAATAGCAAAAAGGTACATCTCAATTTGAATAGCTCACCTTTCACTTGCTCTTTCCCTCCCGCTTTCAAAACCATTAAAATTGACATGACTTCCATTTGATAGTTACTGCTGACAGGACATTTTCTGCTCCTCCTTTACTCACAGACTATGTTGATAGAAACACTACCCGTAGCGATTAGGGAGTCTGAGCCATGCTAACTCACAATATCGAACTGGAGGGTAGTGGAGTTGGTCGCGTGGAGCTCATAGAGGTTATCTGTGGCTCGGGCCTCACTCTAACCAAACATCAAAGCCCTTAATTAATGGGGGATGAATACACGACGCAGGTTATGACTTCAGCTAATTAGGGAATTGTTAAACAGAGACGGTACTGGGGAATTCAGCAGGGGCAGTGGATGGAGAATCGATGGTCAATGAAGAGAGGGAGCATGTAGGCAATTTGCCAGTTAATGTGTTCCCAATATCAGCCAAGGGAGGCAGATGGTGGCACGGTGGAGAGACTATTTTACATGTATTGACAAACGAAGACTGCAAACAAAAAGACCAGAGCTTATACGAGGGTAATATACTGTAAAAAATACCTGAATACCTGCAATTGTGAATACTTGTCTTTCTTCCCATACTAAGTAATAAATCACTACTAGTAAAATCTGCAGATTGGCAAATCAAGGGGGTATCCTTTTCCTGGTAGTGGTGTGTCCTGATGTTTTGTCCCTGCAATGCACCTACCATATCTGCACCAACTCAGCAAGGAAACACTGTCCCACAATCAAACAATTCCCACATTTATCCTGATTGGTTGTTATGGTTTGTACATTTTTAAATGAGCTGCTTCTGTTTAAAATTACTGATTGAGGTTAGAGTGTATTTATCTTCTGCAATGTGGTGTTCTTCCTTGCAAAAAGGGAAATTACTACAGGGATTTAAATCAAATCACTTTGACATGATTGGATTGCTCAGAAGCGGGCATCATTCTGCAAATATAATAATACAAACCAGATTCCAAAAAAGTTGGGACGCTGTGTAAAACATAAATTAAACTGAATGTGATCATCTGCTAATCCTTTTTGAGGAATACACTAAATTAAAAAACAGTGAAAAGACAATATATAAGTGAGTCCTCAATGAGTATAGGTGAACAGTTTTAGGAAGATTTTTTGCTTCATGGCCAAACTCAAATGCTCCAGTGTTGTGTGAATTCATTCCATTGCTCATGGAGCTTTCTGCACATTGTGACTGCTGCAACACATAGCCTCTGTCCATCCATGTACTCACAACACATGTCAGTCAGGGCTTCTTTTTCTCTACCGTTTATCTTCTGATGAATTGGAAGGCTTACCAAGTCCTTTGTGGGCATCAAGGCTGGTGTACTCGATGGTTCCATTATGGCCCTTCTTGGGGTTTTCCTTGTATTCTTTGTGGACTCCATCAGGACAGTATCTGTAGGACAGCCCATAGTCTGCAAGGTAGACCTACAGCACAAAACAGAACGTGTGAATAAAGTGAATTTATCTTGTCTTCTTATAGATATGATCCTATTATAATGAATAGCTGATAACTGACCATGTGTGTTAATATAACAGAGGTGTAGCTCTTAATTGCCTCATACATGTAAAGCGCAGCCTCACTTCTATGCACATGTGGGATAATTAGTGGAGGTGTACAGTGGGCTGACCTGTTCAGGGTCTCTGTAACCGAGCATGAGGTTGGCAGCTTTGATGTCTGCATGGACATACTCATTCTCATGAATATACTCCAGTACAGCCACCTGGCACAGGACAAAAACACAGCACGTACACACAAAAACAAGAGTGACAATTATGCACAATGTCAGAGGTATTTTCTGTTCACCACATTGTGAAGGTCCATTGGCTGTCAGTGGCCTTTGACTCTGTTTTCTATCTGGGCTGCTGGAGCTCCGACTCCATCCAGCTTCTTTAAACAACTATCAAAGAACATAAAAAAAACAGAGAGTCTGCCGTTTTTCCCATGAAGATGACCTTACCAGTCCTTGACCAAGCTGGAGTACGGTGGCTTTCTTCAGTCGACCTCCGTTGTGCTCGCAGACTTTCTGAAGATCACAGCCCAGTCGGTCCATTACCATGAAACGATACCTAAGTGAGAACATGTCTGCGGTCAAAACCTTTTCTCCTGATTCTGAATAACATCCATCTCCTAATAGCTGATACAGTACGTTGATGAGAGTACACTAAAAAACAGGTTAACAGAAGAAGACATTTAGCACCCAGAAATTACAAGTTTTTAAAACAACCTTGCAAAAAAATGCTACGGTGGAACTTCATCAAAAACTGCAACTATTCACTGTCGACATAATTACAGACTTCTAAAAGAGAAGTAGTATTAAGTAAAACAGCCAGAAAAGACAGGTCAGGTGACCTTTCAACTTGCTGGGTGAATTTTATTATGTGGTCATAATGTAGAAATTGCATTTACACCTAGCTGTGATCTGCTCACAATGCCAGCCTAGCCCCCTCCAGATGTGGTCTGATACGATCATATTCTAATAACAATGCATTTTGTGTGCATTTACACACTCATTAACATAATTGTTTTCCCTTATCCAGATGGGATATGAGAATACAAATTGCATGTTAATGCCAGGTATAAATGGGGTCTAAGGAACTAAATCTTCCATTACCACTAGCACCTGCTGATTTTTTCTCTTGTCTGTGACAAAGAAATAGAAATAAAATGTTCCAGTCACAACATCAGCCTCCATTTAGATAATAATGCCATCTTAATGTTCAACACATTAGAAACAAACCCACAGTAAAAATGCAGATGTTGTTTTTGCATTGAGAAAGGGAGAAGACATGTAATCATCTAATCATCTGATAACATGTTGTCCACTAAGTGCCAGCTCTGTCAATACCTGAGGTCTTTATATTCAGCGAGCCCGGATCCCCAGTACGTTGGGATGCCCAGGAAGTCCAGCTTCCTGCTTTTCTTCCATTTTTTCACTGGTACAAGATCAGAGAAGAAATAATTATGTTAATGTGTGTATGCACATTTCTATTTTCACAACCCTGGGGTGCTTACAGTGGGATTCTCAAAAGACTGAATTGCAGGAATAAAACCACAAACAAAATCAAAACTCAGAACAACAATGGCTGTATTGAGACAGCAGAAATGCTGTTGTAATCGACCACTTGAGTCTGAAGGGAATGGTTTGTGGCTACATAAACTTTGGTGAGTCTAATGATTCCCTAACCTTGACTAACCCCCAATCTATAAATCCTATCCTTTTCCTAGAGGAGTCTGAGCAGAGGCCGCTAAACTCTACACAAAGGTGGCAAATGTTTTGTCCAGAACTCCAGTTTGTCCTTGTAAGTGTAATAATGCATGCATGCAAATATCAGTCTTACTGTATTGAGAGTACAAACACACAACTGCAAATACACACACAGGCCCCAGACAAAGCAGTGGGCCTGGCTCAGGGCTCTATGGCGGTTGGCCTGACTGGCACTCAACCAGGCTGGCAGGTGGTTAGGGGCTCAGTGGAGGCCCAGCCATCATTACGTGTGAGTGGCTTCCTCTCTCTTGCTCCTCTCCAAACGAAGGTGTTGGAGAGCTCAGACAAGCATGGAGAGGGGGCTAACTGCCACTGAGGTGCATGTTTGCTTTGGCTTATTATTAATTACTGTGCGGCAGGCAGCAAAGCCCCTGTGCTGCGGCCACTTCATCAGTCAAACACACTCGTGCTCCAGCGACCTGCCGGAACGCTGGACGGGTGGTGCTACTCACTGCTCTCTGGTTTGGCTGCCCTCTGGTAGAACTTGAGCTCTGAGAACAGGGGGCCATTCTCCTGGTACTCCTGCACACACAAGGACACATTATTAAAGACCTGCAAACAACAGAGTAGTGAAAAAGGTGACAAAACTAAAATCAGGTTGGGGGGTGCAGAAGAATATTTTAATGAGGCACAGAGGGGTGACAGAGGGAAAGGAGTGAGAGAACACACATCATGTTTTTATTTCAAAAGTATCTCGTAACTAAAACTCAGAAAAACACTGTAGAAAAAGTGTAATATTTGCCTTTGAGATGTAGTGGAGTAGAAGTGTAAAGTAGCAGAAGATAGAAATGTTCTAGTAATGTACAAGTACCTCAAATTTGTGCTTGAGCAGAGTATTTGAGTAAATGTACTTAGTTATATATATTACGTTTATTTTAACAGGGAAGGCCATTGACAGCTAGCTCTCTTTTCCAATGATGCCTTTATAACAACACATACATCTAAAAATTACAATACATATAAAACAATAAAACTGAATTACAATATATATGAAGCAACAGAGGTACACAAGATCAATCTCAACAAGTTTCACAGGACAAGGACAACAACATGAGAGATAATATCAATCCAAATAAAACACCAACATTCACCCTGTTCTATATCTATAAAAGAGATTTACATTAATTAAAAGGGATCAGCTTGTCTAGTTTTGAGTTTCTGCAGGTTGTTCCATTTGCGTGGTGCATAGTATGTTAGACCCAGTTTCCAAAACTCAGTACAGATGTGTTGATGCTCAAGGAGCCAATAGTCTTGGGACCTAGGGCAGTGCTAACTTGATTTATAGTTAAGAAGACACAAGAGATACTCAGGTAGTTTGTAGTGCCATTGTCTTCTGACTGTTAATGACTGCCACTCAAATTTCCTCATACAGTCAGCACTGATGCATGCTAAAGCAATTCGTTATGAACCTAAGGACAAAATGATACAACTAGATGCAACTAGAGGTTTAAGACTGGAGGCAGAAGAATGCATATAAAATACATCCCCATGGACCAAAATGGGTAAAAGGGGTGATGGGATAATTTGCTGTCTGCTGTCTGCAGTTCTGGCTAATACATGTCTCGTTTTTATTCTAAAAAATGCCAGGTTTCCTTTTGAGGCCTAAGTTCATTAATGTTTTTTAAAGCACAGCTTGTCATCCAGGCTTAAAACAAGGTATTTACGATAGGATACTCTTTCAATTAAGTGCGGAGAAGTTCATTTTAGTGTGACTGGGTTTTTTTTTTCAGGACAATGGCATGCATTTTTATTTTATATGGGTTTAACAGAAATTTAAGATCACTCAAAGTTTGCTGTGCAGTACAGAAATCACAACGCAAATTTTGAACCAAAGGTACTTTCCACCACTGATAAATGAGTTGAGAAATGCCATCAAGTTAGCTAGTTGAGCTGACATTACATATCAGGAGGTTGACTTTAAACAGTCTGCATGTTTATTACATTGGGTTGTCCTGTAAGGGAGTGATTAACATGCTGTTACTTGCACTTTATTTGCTCAAGCTTCAGGTAATCAAACTTGACTCATGGCAAACTCTTGCATGCCATGGACAAGTACTCACACATTATCTGAGCAAATTAAGTACCACACTATAACCTCCAAAGATGACAGGTTCCAACATGACAAGAGTAATAATGTGCATTAATGTTTGAGATTTTTAAAGACCCCACCCTGTTAGCATGTCCATATGGTGTTTTTTACATACTACAAGACATCTTGCAGCATGAGCAAAATCAGCAGTCAGCACCATGGCTGAGCATTTCCTCCTTGAAACCTCACTGTACCAATGACAGTCTCAAAAACTCATACAGCCAGGGTTTCATACGTCACATATCGAAGGAACCAACCCTGTCACCTTGCGAGGTGGCGCTTCCCAAGGGGTATCACAGAGAAAGCCAGGTGGGGCTATGTATCAGTCTTTTGCAAGTTCATTTCACTTTTTTCAAAATTATGCTGTGCTCTGTTTTTTTGTTGCTAAGTTGCAAAAGGTACTAAAGGTAATAGTGAGCCTTCATGCATTACCCAAGACAGAGAAAACTAGCAGGCAGTCAGCATTTCCAGAGCACTGTTATGAAAATTTTACACAAAAATAGATGGGTTTTGCTACAAAATTTACACTGAAGGCCACCACTGTTTCTTCCATCTATCTGCGGTACACAGCAAGTATGAGCCAACATGTTGGTCAACCATAAGTTCATTTTTCTTGTGTTTCATCTGTTGGCTGTGTCCAACAAATCTGCAATATGCTTGATAATGTTAGCCAACATTAGCCTGCCAAGTTAGACAATTATTCATGCTAAATGCTGACAGGACATTTTATATGGCTTGGGGATGTCTGTGTGCAGCACAAATGTACTCACCACTTTGATGACAAAGTCAGTGTTGGCTGCAACAGGTCTGTCCTCATCCTGGGAGGCTTTGAGACAACAGGAGACAGAGAGGAAAGATGAGAATAAATTCAGGCCACAAAGTTAAGATACATTATGTTAAGACTATTCTTTACTGGTTATTCTACTGGTCTGCATGCGTGTATGTAAATGCGTATGTGAATGTGCAGTGTGTGTGCATGTGTGCGGGCATGTACCAAGGTAGATCAGTCCAAAGCCACCTTCACCAATGATTTTCCCCAGCCTCCATTTCTTCTTTTCAGTGTCGGTCAGAATGAAGCCCTCTGGGAGTGGTTTGGGTAATGCTCTCTTTCTTGGTGGTGCCATGAAACTGAGTTGCAGAATATATATACAAAAATGTTAGAAAAACATTTTTAAATACTGAGGGAAAATGCAAAACTGGTTAACATGACATTTTCTGATGTGTCAGTGATCCCAAACCTCTGAACAAAGTAGCAGGTTTCTGAGACAGGAAAAAATGATCAGAGGTAAGCAGACAGCAGACTCGATCACTCAATCTAACATTAACATGAAAACAAAACTTAAACAACACACTAGGCGGTGCAACAGTTTGCTGGTACAACAGTGCCCTTCCATTGTACTGTACCATTATACTGCCAGTTCTCTATTGTACAAGTTAAAGACAACAAATGAATTTAAAATATGTCAGCTTTGAGATACTGACATACAGTTGCTTATGAAAAAGCACTGTACACATTGTAACAGTCGGTGTTTAGCCAAGGTGAAGTTGAATATTCGACGGATATTCACTCCGGGTCGCAGTTTTTTTTTCCAACAGCTTCCATGTCATGTGAATTAATGACTCAAAATCCATATGAGATATTATGACCGTACTGGACAAATAAGACACACCCCATCATGGTGTAGTTCCAACTATCTCGTATTCTATCGAAAAATCGGCAGTCAATAGCTTTCATGTCATGTGACCGAGTGAATCCAGACCAATGCAGGACCTAACCTGCGGATTTTTCCATGAAAATATTAATATAAAATATGACAGGCACTCAAATACTCCATGATGGGGTGTGTCTTACTTGTCCAGTGTAGTAATAGTATCTCACGTGGATTTTGAGTCATTGAATAACATGGCATGGAAGCTGCGACCCGGAGTGAATATCCGTCGAATATCCAACTTCAGGCCAACTTCCCCTCGGTCTGTTTTAATATGAATTCAAGTTGTATGCGCGTGAGGAACAGCACGTTAACAGCTAAATTTACAGGACTGTTGTTGTAAGCCACACACTTATTCAAAAGTTTGGAATTTTCACAAGTCCGCGGTGGAGTTCTTATCAAACTGGATGTAGTTCTCCTCAGCTTAAACCGCAGCCCCTCATGACTGAGTGAATCTCAGGGTTTTTCCGCAGGCTCAATGCAACGCCGCAGATAAGCAGCTAGTTTAAGGCTAGTTACGTGAAACACAAGAATGGCGACTTAAATAGCTGCTCAGTGCTAAGTAAAACAACCGAAGACCGTTAAACGCTCTGCAGTTAGCTAACGAGCGGCAGTTAAGCGTTCAAATAACTGTGGTTGGTAAATTAGAGGACAGTATCTAGGCAACTTAAGAAAGTTAGCGCCCAACTAGCAGATACCCTAGCTAGTAAGTACCTTCTGAGTATGACTCACGTGCTGAAATATGCACCGACGTCGGGAGGGAATCCAAACCGCACGCAGTCAGTTGAGCTTTTTGTATAAAAACATATCAACACGGTGTCGTAGTTACGGCTCACAAGTTCCTCAGTAGCCCGAAGTAAAACAGAAACCAGAACCCCATCACTTCCTGAAAGTTGTCCCCGCCCTCCTGGCTACGCGATACAGCCAATGGTATGAAAGGAAGAGTTTCTTTACAGCCCGATATCCAATAGCAGCAGTAGAGGCGGGAATACGCAGGGTTACGCATATAATTTACAAATCAACATGCCTTCCATGTAATAAATTTTCTGAGGAAGTAAATGTGCCTGACCCTTAAGAGTATTTAACCTTCATCAATAGTTTGACTTGCAACAGAGACTATTAAAAGACTGAACATTCTAATCATACAGATTGGACAATCTACAAAGAAAAGCAACATAAACATCATTCAGTAAGCACTGTGACCATCTATGTGAGAATACTCTTTAAATACTCTTGATCAAAATCAGTTTTAAAAAGATGAACCTTATCAGCATGCAAAGTCTGTGAAGTAAGGGTCAGCTGAAAAGGTTTGTTTATGACTGACACTGATCATTAGTAATCAAGGAGATCTATATTTTGAACTGATATACATTTGCAGTGAAAATGACAATGTTAATGTCAAAATTTAGAATGACCAGTGGTGAATGTAATGAAGTACATTTACTTCAGTACTGAACTAGTACTAGGCTAGGCTAGTAGTAGGCTATAATTCTGAGGAACTTGTACTTGAGTATTTCTATACAGTAGCCGACAAGGGCAAACGCGCTGCAAACAGCAAAACGTTGCAAACACAGGAATGATGCAAAACCAAAAACACACAGACACATAAAACAAATGCAACAGAAAAACGGTTTAAGGTGGCCATTGGTGGAGGTGACTGGAGCTGGAGCTGTTGGGAGGTGTTGGGAGGTGTCATGGGGGGTGGTTGCTGGACTGTCCCTTTGTCCTTCAAAGCGGCAGTAGAACTCGTTCAGGTTGTTGGCTAGGCGTCGATCGTTGATGGAGTGGGGGGCTTTAGGCTTGTAGTTTGTGATCTGCCTGAGCCCTTTCCAGACAGACGCAGAGTCGTTAGCTGAGAAGTGGTGCTGGAGTACAGTCGTTTAGCCTCTTTCACCACCTTGCTAAACTTGTACTTCGCCTCTTTGAATCTGTCTTTGTCCCCACTCCTGAAGGCCTCTTCCTTTGCCAACCTTAGCTGTCTGGGTCTGGCTGTGAACCAGGGTTTGTCATTGTTGTAACTCACCCTGGTGCATGATAGAACACAGCAGTCCTCACAGAAGCTGATGTAGGACGTCACAGCCTCCGTGTACTCATCCAGACTGTTGGTAGCAGTCCTGAACACATCCCAGTCAGTAGAGTCCAATCACGCCTGTAGATCCTCCACAGCCTCACTGGTCCACTTCCTTGATGTCCTCACTACAGGTTGGCAGAGCTTTAGTTTCTGCCTGTACGCAGGAATCAGCGCAATCTCTAATTGTGCTGTTAGACCTCAATCTCAAACATATCCCTCGCTCTTGACAGAACTGTCAATCGATGAAACATCTGAATTTCTCTGAAACGGAAACTCCCATTCTCCTCCAGTCTCCCTCACTACCTGCTGTGGGGCCTGGATCGCTATGTTTCTAGCCCTGTGAATCATCAGTGTAGAGCCGGTTAGCAAACAGGCACACAGGAAAAGGAATATGAACACAGCTATTGCAAGAGTGAACAAAAATTTCACCAAACTGTAACCCCATGAACCAAAGGTAGCTGACAGATCTCCCCAACTGAAGCCATGATTGATGTGCAATTCCTTTATACCTGTAGTCGTGTCATGAACCATATCCATAATCTCAGCTGTTGCATCTGAGATGTATGAACAACATTCAGTACCAATAACCTTACATGTACCTCCCTGTGATGCTAATAAGAGATCAAGGGCCATACGGTTTTTTCAAAGCTACAGTTCTAACCTCCTGCAACTCCTTATTTACAGCTAAGGCTACCCTACTCGAAACATTAATGTGTCTTTCTACAACTGTGGACAGGGATTTAAGCTCTTGTTGAGTGACGTATATGCTGTACCATGGGAGAAAAACACTAGCAACTCAATCGGGCACAGAGATTTCTCTCCTGTGTCTATGTAATGGGGGATATAATGCGGCTATTTCAGAGGCATCTACCCTCCTGATCAAGGGAATGAGGTAAGCTAAGTAGCAAATACCATGGGATCCATCATAAGGTACACAACTATAGGCTTTATCACCACAAACAAGGAACACTCTTCTTGGCAAGGCAGATTGATTCAGAACCACATCTATAACAGCCTCACAATCACTCTCACCTAAATATTTGTTCTGTCCTGTCCCTATTCCACGGAAACACTGGGAAATGTTCTGCAATGCATGCACAGATACTGGTGGTAGATAAACTGAACAGTCTCGCAGAGGTGTTGGGGTGTCCTGTGTTGGTGCGGAACAGTTTCGAACTCTTAATTTAAAAGTCCTGGTGGGAGATATTGCTCATTAATTGTTTTGGTAACATACTCATCAATACTCACGTACCACTCATAGTCACCAACATTCAAGGGATAGGTTGGAGCGTAGCAGTCTCCTGCATTATCCTCCATCCTGGTAGCTAGATCATTCCAATTGAACACTTTGTAGTCAGCCTTAGTAAAAGGAATGGGGTTAAACATTGGAGAATGCATAGAGTTTGGCATATTCTGACATATCCAGCAATGGCTGAAATTACGTTCACGTGCACAGTCAATCATCATTTCAATGGCTGCATTCGATTTAGGGATGTCTGCCACAACTTTAGTTCTTCCTAATGTCTTGTTTCATGAGGGGAGGCGATATGATGAAAAGAGTACGAGATGTTAAGGATTACTATCACTAATACGCTTTCTTACTTTACTAGTATGCGATTCCATGTGTCGTACAGAATCAGTAACCATGTCAGTGTCAGAAATATGAGAGCACGTGCGCTCAGTGCCTGTATCAGATGGATTACCACACCCAACCCCTTGATTGAGTCCACTCAGCAGGAGGAAGATGAGCAGCCATTCTCTGTACTGCCATGGATTCCTTCCTTCTCCTTCCTCCCCTGGCTGGGGGCAGGGCTAGCCTGCATCTGGATGCATGGATCCATTCTGCTCTACCCTCGACCTTAAGGGCTGTTCTGGTTGTCACCAGCACCTGGAATGGTCCTTTCCACTTAGGAGACAGAGACACCTTTTCCAGAGATTTGATTAGTACAAAATCACCCACATGAAAAGGATGAATAGGCTCCTCTGATGGCTTCGGGAGTCTGCTTGACACCTGTAAATGAAACTTTCTCAAAATGACAGTTAGTCTCTTAACATACTCTGTCATATATTCATCAGTCCAAAGCAGAGTAGTCTTGTGGGGTGTCAAAGGTAGACTTATCCCTGTGGACATAGATCTCCCCATCAATACTTCATGAGGACTTAATCCAATCGTTGCATTCGGCGTGCTTCGGATGGAATACAGGACAATAGGTAATGCATCAGGTCATTTCAGACCTGTAGTCATCATTGTTTTGGTCAGTTTTTCTTGTATGGTGGAGTTCATTGACCTGACCTGAGCTCTGTGGGTGGTAAGGAACATGCAACTGCCATTGAAATCCTAGCACAGCTAGATCCTGTGTTATCTTTGCCACAAAGGCTGGTCTTCTGTCACTGTTTATTCCTTGTGGCACTCCGAATCTCAAACAATCTCTTTCAACAGGCATTTCACAACAGTTTTTGCATCTTCTCTCCTTGTGGGATAGGCCTCTGGCCATTTGGAAAACATATCTACAATTACCAACAAGTACTTGTAGCCTTGGCAGTTTGGCATATGTACAAAATCTATTCGCATATTTACAAAAGGACCCGACGCCTGTTGCAGATGGTCATGTTTTATTGTACTGTCTCTTCTCATAGTTTGCTGACATATTATGCACCTGTTTACTAATGTATGTGATACTTGTGTGATGCCTGGTGCAAACCATTGCGATCAAATTATGTAATTTATCTCCCCTTCTCCTACATGTGCAGGACCATGAGCAACATGAGCAAGCACATTCAGGAGAGATCTGGGGCAAACAGGCCGACCATCGGGATAGAGCCACAAGCCTGACTCCGAATCGCGAGTACAACCCTTGCGTATCGAAATGTTTACTTCCCTTGCATCAGCGCAGTTTTGCATTTCCACGACATCATTGACGGAAGGCACACGCATTGGGTTCGCTGGCTGTGAAGAAAGGAGTTGGTGAACCATGGAGGAGGAGGAAATGGCAGCTTGTTTGGCTGCAGTGTCAGCCAGTTCATTTCCACGTGTTACAGGATCAGACCCTGATTTATGTGCAGCACATTTGACAATTGCGAGTTGAGATGGGAGCAAGATAGCCTCTAGCAAGTTAGCAACTAGAATGTGATGCTGAATAGGCTTACCTGAGGAAGTTAGAAATCCTCTCATCTTCCACAACTGACCAAAGTCATGCACAACACCAAATGCATACCTCGAATCAGTGTAGATAGTAGCAACTTTATCTTTGGCAAGATTGCAAGCTCTAGCAAGAGCCCACAATTCTGTACCAGTACCATTAGTAATGCTTGGGCTTCCAATACCTCCCAGTCATTCACCACTGCATAGCCTGCAAGAACTGTGTTATCTGTTGGTCTACAGGCTGAGCCATCAGTGTATAGAATCATATCAGAGTTTGGTATTGATGTCTCCAGTAAGTCTGGTCTTGGGGATGTGCTAGTGTCAATCGTAGCAACACAATCATGCTCAACATCTTCATCAGTTAATGGAAGAAGAGTAGCCGGGTTCAAAGGTGGTGAGCGTGCTAAAATAATGTGCAAGATGTGCAGAACCGCATGAGGGACAATGCAATCATGTGCCAGCACAATGGGGGCAGATTTTTCAATCATAGTTGCGACTGCGGCTACAGCTCGAAGGCAACCAACCATACCACAGATTACAGGTTAGAGTCGTGACGAGTAGTACGCCACAGGTCGATAATGTGACCCATGTTTCTGTACCAGCCATCCCTCTCATGGACGTACAGATGAAACAGCTTATGATAGTCTGGCAGACCTAAGGCAGGAGCTGTGGAAAGTGCCTGCTTCAGATCCTGTTCGTGATGCGAAAATTGTGGTGGAAATTCTTGTGAGCTGAAGGAGGGAGTTCACCAGGAGACTTTAGATGTGTTATGAAGAGGTATTTATTGCAGGCTTGATGCATCAAGGAGAAGCTGATGACCAACACAATGTCCACAAGTGAACCAAGGTAGTGCCACACCAAATTCTGAAGATGTCCCTTCTAATGGGGTGTATTAATACCCACAATGTTACATGTTTTCCTTTCGACTCCTTGAATTATTCCCTATTATGGATATTCTGTACCCACCTTCTATATTTTCTGGTACTCTATTGGATATTCAAAACCAAACAATAACTCATACCATACCTACGTATGCCCTGACTTCCAACCCTCTAACTGAGGACACTTTTGACCTAATTCCCTTAAAATGTCACCTCGAGCATTCCTCTTTGAATTGGTCCGGTATCAGTCTCTACAGTTTATCTATAAGACCTTGGCTACCTCTGTAGTAAGAACAGGGGGAGAGAATTCCTATCTGCTGCCTGCTAGAATGGCCTCTAAATATTATGTCTCTGTCTGAGGCCTCTGTGTTGTCCATCCCTGAGACATTTGGGCACCTATCTATACAGAAGGCCCGTGATAGAAAATTTCCTCACAGTATGACCATTTATAAATCAAAAAAGATGCTGAAACACTGATTCATGCCTTGATTTCAAGTCAACTCGATTACTGTGCTACAATTTTACTGGTCTCCTGAAAAAAAAAAAACAAAAAAAAAAACAACTTCACTATTAACCAGAACCAAGAGGAGAGTGCACATTAGTCCAGCTTTAGCTGCTCTGCACTGGCTTCCTGTAACATTTAGAATTGATTTTAAGATCATCCTCCTCATATACAAAGCCTTTAATGGACAAGGACCAAGCTACATCAGTTCCCTTGTTTATTATTTGTCTGGTTCATCTGAGGTATGAAAGGTGCTGTACAAATAAATTTCAGCAGCTGTGCAATGTCCAGAAGTATAATATCCCAGCTGTTATTGTATTGTGTTTATATTTTATTGTACATTATCATTTTGTTTAATGTGGCATTTATTTATATATATATACCTTGTATTCTAAGTTAGTCTAATTTGAACTTTTTTTTTCTAAATGTGTGAATGCACCGTCAGGTTTGCTACTCAGCCTTACTGTGCTGCAATGATAATAAAGAAATTATTTTCAATTCTGTTTCATCATATGCGGTTGATCTCATTTTGTTTTTGCATTATCTTTAATTTGGGGGAATTTAAGAAAACTTTTCAGCCAGTGAGGAAGAAGACAGTAGCATTTTGTGATTTTTCTTGGATTCTGACTTCTTGACTTTGCACATGCAACTTTTTGTTGTTTGGCATTTGCAGATTACCTGCATCCAGCTGTGCTTGAGAGGTTGTTCATTTATCATGGATTCTCACTCAGTCCTTAAATACTGTTTGGAAGTCACTGGTGTATACAACATATGGATCACTGACTGTCTGTGAATGCAGCCTGAGCATCTGTACAAACAAAGACACAAAAGATGTCCTTTGGCTCCCTTTTATCCCACGCTGTCAGGATCAGATGTAAGGTGTAGCCTAGGCTTAGACAGTCGTGTGCTCTGCTAAGATTAATGTTTTCATATAAGGTGGTTTTAGGTTTGTACATTATTTTCTGTTGCAAATTGCATATGTATCAATCGTGCTTTTGTCACATGATCTGTATTTGGCTGAGATGGCTATCAAAAGCCTGTTATGTGGAACAGACCTGAAGAAGCTACAATGCAAATTGCATTGTTCTTTCATCATCTGTTGAACTGCATGCTCTGGAAATACTTTACATCTGTATTTTCATCTTAAATCACTCAACACCCATTTTTGTGCTCATTTTGACCAGGACACAATATGGCAGATATGATATGGCAGAATTCTTCTATTTAACCGGACAGGTGATTAACTGTATTGTTGAGGCCAGCAGCACGATAACAGTTCACTGGATGTAATGATAAACAAATGAGTGATTCTTAGTACACAGTCAGGAAGAACTCTCTGTCGTGCCATTCTTTCCTTTCTCTTTCTTCAGTGTCCACCTGATAATCCCTCAAGCATCCATGATGTTTTTCGGAAATATTGTTTATTACATCAGATCCCATTCAGTGGTTGGCATAAAATCATCATAACTTCTAAATAAATTATCAGCATAATATTTTTTTCAATGTGATGGTCCCTAAATTCAATCAGTGTCATGTGCAGTGATGGCATTGGGTTGTGTTCTACAGTATAACACATAAAGGCAGTTCTGAAAAGATGTTACATTGATTTGACCTGTTATGATGTCATTACTTTCCTTAAAAAAATATCAACCACCTACCAATAAATCATTCAAGGAAATCTCACATTAACTCATTTGAATGATAAATGAACTCAAAGCTAAGCTGCAGAGACTGTGTTTTTATAGATCAGTGTCATTTCATTCTCTGAATACAATAAACACTGTTTACAGCCAGGCTGTGTCCTTCACTTGAAGTGTGATGCAACTCTGTCCCTACATAAAAACAGTCCGTAGAGTCTTTCTATTAATTCATTTAATTATTCAGTAATATTCAAAATTAGATTTTCTTTTAAAGGCTGCATTATGTCTGAGATTTTGCTGCCACCGAATAACTGCGGGTCACCCCGTTTTACAGAGCAGATAATTCTACACTCCTAAGAGTAATGATTAAATTGTATTTATGTCACTGTATCAGAAACTGCAGTTTAAAAATATATCATCCTGTGTTTCAGCACAATAAAAAAGTGCATCAGTCAGTGGTACTGAGGGTGTCATCCACAAAGTCCAGTTTGCACTGATCCTATGACAGTTATACACCCTTCTTACACTCAGTGCTAAAGTGGACTCCACCTATGCATGAATACAATAAGGGCAGCCGGTGTTAGCAGCAACATGCTGTAAAATGGAAACAGAGATGGTGCTGGATTCTGACATGGGATTGGGCATTCAAAACAGCCTCTTTTACACTGCTTATATTCAACTTACTTTCACAGATCAATAACAGTTTGTTTTCAGGAATTCAGGCGTCGCCGTTGTAACCCAGCTTGATCTCCGTTTTGCTATACAACATGGTCAATACCACGCCTGGCTAATGAACACAGGTTGCAAGAACAAATGTAACGGTGCAACTGTTGGTGGACAGAAACTCACACATTTCTTTCCACTCATCGCTCCTAATCAAGCTTGTTTTATTCTGATGAAAGGGAGAGGGAAAATGCCTTCTCTTGTTGTTCCTGTTGATGTGCACCTGCAGTGAGCCTATCGATCTACAGGCATCCTCAGGGCCTAATTTAAGACTCAAGGATTCTGTTATGAAAGAAAGAAAATAAAACATCACTGGTTGAACATCAGGTAGTTGTAAGGAAAACTGGGGGAAAACTGGATCTGCTTTGGATTGAAGATGAGCTCTAAGTCATGTGTACTGTTTGTTTGAAGATCAATGGAACAACACTTACAATGAATGTGGCCTAATTATTGCATGATAGAGCCAATGGTGCACCTGAATATCTGCTATTAACTGAGCTTGTATCTAATTGGCTCAGTAATGCTTTTAATTGCATAATCCTTTCCTAACGTGTCTTTTATTTATTTATTTATTTATTTTATTTTTAAATGTGTCCTTACAGAGTTTTGGCCTATCTTAGTATCCATGGACAGATTTCAACTTGTGTGCCATTTGCTTCCCAATCGAACCCATTCTAATTTTCGTATTTTTTTGTATTCATCTGTAGAACAAACACAAGTTGATGCATTATGAGAAATGTACGATCCAGGAATTTTGGAGCCTACTAGAGACAAACCTCTGATGCTTTGATCTGGGTCACTTTTATTTTATTTGTTTTTTGGGGGGAGCAGTAGCTCAGTCTGTATGGACTGAAGGCACCAAACCCCTAACTGCTTTGTGCCAACCATGTGGCAGCCCCTTACTGACTTCTTTCCTACTAATGCATGTCTATATGTCCATGTATGTGTGTGTGTTTTCAGTGTGTAATGAAAAATAACAAAACTTAAAAATGTAATTTCCCCTGAGAAGGATTAATAAAGGACTTTCTCCTTCTTGCAAATCTCTGACCTGATTGAGTACCCCAATTTTCAATCTGTCCTAAAGAATACTCATACTACCCATTTGTAGGTTGAAAGAGTTCTTGATCTGTAATTGCTGCTGTTCATACTGGCTGTGAAGAGATCCCTTCCTAAAGCGATTACAATGTAAGAGAGGTGGGACAAAATCTGCATTCTTATTCCTGTGCATAAGTTAAGATAAAGCTAATATGAGGTACTCTGAGGTAGTCAATCAACTCTACAACTGTGCTTGTACACCATACTAACTGACCATATCTGGCAACCTGGTATAGCTGGAGGTAGTGCACAGAACTGCTAGGCAGATGGATCAACTGTTGTTCCTAAATGTTACAGCATGCACCTCCCCATGAAACTACAAATTGTTTTCATGGTTAAGTTTCTGAGATACATTAATGTGAGGTTGGGGTGCTGCGGGGGCTGCAACCTCCTGGCCAGAGTGTAACACAGTAGAAAAAATCATTTTACATATTTAAATAATCTTTGATTAAATAATAATTTTAACTTCTCCTGTTTAGGTACTTATGGATGCATTATTCTGTTATGTTCAAGTATGAAAAATATGGTAAGTAAATCTTAAGTACAAACATACAGTGTATGTGGTTTCTATTTAGGTATCCTGACATGACTGCCGACCTTCTAAAAGCTGAGAGGAGCAGCAGAACAAAACTGGCCATAAGAAATTAATGATGCAGAAAAAAAGATATTTCTTCACTTTAAGTAGTCCAGCTAAATAATTGGAATGACATGGCATCCAGTAGAGTTTGTAGTTTTGACTGTAAATCCAGTGTTTTCTTTATTGAGTCACAATGTCAGTGTCCTCTGAAAGACACAGGACAAAAACTAACCCACTGTCAGCCTGCACGTGTGAAGACAGAAACAAATACTCTGTATGTGTGTGTGTGTGTGTGTGTGTGTGTGTATACTGATAGGTGCTGATTCTGAGCACAGACAGGATGTGGCAATATATATAAATGGTAATGACCCCATGAGTGCAAACCATTTGCATTCTCGGCCCAGTCAGCATCAGCTGAGCTTCAAGGTTCAAACATTCTTGATCATAGGGATCACACTTAATCCTGCTGTCTGTGCTAGCTGTTGTGTGAATGCATGCATCCTAGGCAGCCCCACCTCTTAAGATAAGTTCCTGCACACCTGGTGAAGTGTTAATTAGTGAGTTGTTAGTAGGTATATTTTTGAGTTTTTGTAGATAGCAGGTCTAGCTGTTTCAGCATGCGATGTATTTCCAAAATCTTCAAAACTATTCCTTTCACCACATCGCCATTAAAAGAGACGTCAGTGCAATCAGTAGAGGTTAAATGACTAAATAAATAAAGTCATTGTCCTTGTCCAGTAGGATACTTTGTACTGCTTCACACTCAATCCATCCAAAAGTCATCAATGTTAACTTCATTGATACTGTAACCTCTCATTGTTGTCCAGGTTTTAACCCCCGCCTCCCTCCATCTCTCTACGATTTTCTCTCTGTTGTCTTCTCTCTTTTCACTTGCCCTCTACCTCTCTTGCTCTCTCTGCTCTCTTCCCCCTCTGACTCTGGCACCTCTCACCCGGGGTAATTGCTCTGTGAGCTTGGCGATGCCTGCTGAACGACACTGCGGTTTCCTCTCGCCACGTCTCATAGTCTGGGCTTGGTGACACCAATCTCGGTGAGGGCGTGACACCATTTTGTGTAACTGGCCCTCATGATGGAGATGGCATAATTGTCCTAATTAGGGAGGTGTGGATCGGGCGGCCGCGGCTCTGACCCACCCCGACCTGAGTCCATATGGTGGGAGGCTGATAATGAGCCAGTTAATGTGCTGTGTCCATCAGTAAGAGATACTCAGTATGGACGTTGTGCCAAAGAGATGGAGGAGGTTTTACTCTCTTTGCCCTCTTTTCTATATCCTCCCTCTTGCTCACTCATATACACATAGATTTACATTTTGTCTCCAATAAAAGACTGAGCAAAATTCACTCAAAACTTTGATATATTTATATACTTAATTACCTACAGTAGTCATACCTGTCAGCACATTAGTGGGCGTTATATTTTGTCAGTAACATTCTGCCCCCATATCATAAATGACATTTCCAAACTGTTTCATTTTACGAATCATTTGTTCCTGGCCTTGTCTCTCAGCTCCCATCATGCAGCTGTGTCACTATTTCATATTGTGACTTTGTTCCATTTATGAATATGAGATGTATTGCCAGTTCAAATGAAAGTAATACAAATCTAATGGCCAGTAATGAGATGCTGTTTCGCCATTATTGGACGTGGGCTGGGTCTATGCCAGTGTGTGTGTGTGTGTGTGTGTGTGTGTGTGTGTGTGTGTGTGTGTGTATTCTCAATGCTGTGTATGATTTGATGCTAATAAAGCCATACTTTCTGCTCCAGGGAGCAAGCACTGACCAGGATTCAGATTAGGCCTTAATGGCTTCCAGACCTGCGGCTAAATTGAAATGTAAAACCCCAAACCAAACATCATTTAGTCCTTACGTTTCTTGATGTGGCCCAGCAAGTGGAAATTGGAGACATGTAGCTGTTTAATTGTAATTTGCTTTGTTTCATGCAAACATCACATTTAAAAAGCTGCGTTACATGAACAAAGACGCATGGCTGGATTGGCATTGCGATGCTAGTACTGTTCATTTCTGTTAATTTGCAACCGCCTTGCACTGAACTCAACATTGCAAGCCCTTACAAGTTTTTATTAGCCAGACAAACACAGTAAGCAGTCCTGATTTGTCCAGACAAAGATTTGAAAATACAGGATTACTTTAATGCCATTTGGTTTAAACATGATTCTAAATTAATTATTTTGACTGTTTGACTTTCCTTATTGGCAGAAGCAATGCTGGACAGTAACCAAATACATTTACTCAAGTTCTTTACTGTTAGTACTATTTACTATCCTATTTCTATTCCACTACATTTCAAATGGAAATATTGAACTCAACTACATTTATGTGATAAAATTAGTTACTTACTAGATTTAGATTAATAATCTAAAATATGTTCAACAGTGGGCGGCACGGTAGCGCAGAAGGTAGTGTGCGTGCCTCACAGCAAGAAGGTCACCGATTCAATCCCCGGGTCGGGCAGGGGCCTTTCTGTGCGAAGTTTGCATGTTCTTCCCATGCTTGCATGGGTTCTCTTCGGGCACTCCAGCTTACTCTCACAGACCAAAAACATGCTTATTAGGTTAATTGGTGACTTAAAAAATTGTCGCTAGGTGTGAGTGTGAGCGTGAATGGTTGTATGTATGTTGCCCTGCAGTCAGCTGGCGACAGCTGGGATAGGCTCCAGCCCCCCCCAACCCCGAAAGGGATAGTCGGGGCATAGAAGATGAATGAATGAATGAATGTTCAACAGTATGACATATTGTCATAAGTTGTTAAAATAACTTCCAGCAGTATTACAATTAGCCCAACCTTTACCAGTTATATCGCGAAAGTGATATAGACATTAATGCATCAAGAACTACAATACAATAATAATGGACACAGGCCTTTCTGCATAATGACTATTTTTTTGTTTGTTTGTTTGTTTGATATTAATACCTTTGTACTTGAGTAAATTCTGAATGGAGGCCTTTTACTTGTAACACAGTACTTCTACACTACAATATTTCTATTTTACTTAAGTAAAATATTTGAATACTTCCTCAGGTAGTAGCTGTCATGGTAATATGTAGAGATCAATTAAATGTTGCACTGGAGTCAATTCAGTTTAGAGGCTTCTCATCAACAATCAGTATGGATCAATTCTGCAATTAAATCATAATGTATCATATCCATCATATCACAGGAATATAACTCAGACTGGACAGGATATCAGATCACCATTGTTGGCCTAACAGATCAGCTAATCAATACACTGGTAAATAGATCACTGATATTACAAAATATTATTAACATATATCTAATATGTAAATATATCTATATATTGCCACAGGATGAAATATAGATTCACAGTATGACAGAAAATGTGTTATGCCTACAGGGATGAGATGATGAGATGTTGCAGTTGATCTCTACACAATTTTCTGCTGAAAACATCCCAGTTCTTGCAGAACCTGCATACACAGCAGACATATCACCCACTGGGCACATTTGGGATGCTCTGGATTGGTGTGTATGACAGTGTGTTCCAGTTCCTGCCAGTATCCATCAACTTTGCACAGCCATTGAAGAGGAATAGACCATTCCACAGGCCACAGTCAAGCAAATGTTGATCACACCAGATAGTGACTAGTTTTCTGTTTGATGTTTAGTTTGCTGTTTAATCAACATTTTAATACACACACACACACACACACACACACACACACACACACACACACACACACAATTACAAGCTGGAAGAGTAACTGTCGTTGGAATGTATGAACAAGTCTGGTATCAAATTATTTTACTATGTCCGGGTGACACAATACTCATCCTTGCTGACCTAGTGAAAGCCAGAAAATATAAAGAAAAGGAACAGGTAAAACAAGATGCAGGTGAGAAACATGTCATGTGGCATTTCCCCCCCCAAAAGATTTTCAAAATATATAAAACTGGTCTTGCACTTGTTTTATGGACGAGGAAATTCAGTCAGAAAATTTGGTAGGCCTCAAGGACAAAGAGAATTAATTTCGGCGAGAAACACTGAAAGTAATCCATCGCCTTTTACCACACTGATTGGCAGCATATGGGTCTCAATCATAGGACATACCAGTTGTGTGATGGCCTCGAACCGGAGTGCACTCAGGAACAGTTGTTACTGCTGTGCAGCATGGAGGTACTTCCCAGTGGAAAGACCTAGATCTCCACAGTAATAATGAGAAAAAGAAGGGGATGCAGCGCTGGAGTGAAGTGCCGTGTCAAGAAAAGACATTACAAACCATCCATACTGTCTCTTATCATGGGGAATGTGAGATCTTTCCCTAATAAGATGGAAGACCTAACAGTGCTAACCACACTGCAGAGTGAGTACCGGGAGTGTAGTCTCATGTGTTCCATGGAGACTTGGCTAAATTTACTCACGCCAGACAAGCACATTTATTTTGAACAGATTTCAGCTGCTGAGAGTGGACAGGAGAGCAACGAAGAGCGGTAAGAGCCATAATTCTGTTGAACCATGTATTCCTTTAGCTCTGAACAGTAATGACTTCATGAGCTTCTTTAATGATAAAATTCTTAGTATTGGAGACAGAATTCATCGGCTCCTGCTGTCAACAGGTACTGTAGAAACTGTTACTCAGCCTGTTGCAGTTTTAGACTGTTTTACACCTGTCGACCTTCACCAACTAATTTCAATCATTTCATCATCAAAATCATCAACCTGTATTCTAGACCCCATCCCAACTAAGTTGCTTAAAGAAGTATTACCTTTAATTGAGTCTTCCGTATTAGACATGATCAATCTGTCTTTATCAACAGGCTACGTACCACAGTCCTTTAAAGTAGCTGTGATAAAACCTCTGCTTAAAAAGCCTACTCTTGATCCAGAGGTTTAGCCAACTATAGACTGATATCCAACCTTCCTTTTCTCTCAAAAACTCTTGAGAAAGTGTAACCCTTTTTCTGTGTAGTCAGGAAAAAAAAAATCTAAATCTGAATCAATTTGGTCTTCAGAAACACAAACTGTCTAAATCTACACAACACAGGGCTCAAATAACTAGGATTCGTAAGGAGATTGGCAATGATAACTCTGCTTAGAGTGAAAAGAAACCTCCAACCACAATAAGAGACTGACAATTACTTTAGTAGAAAGGTAGACCATGTATTGTCAAGATTTTAACCATAAACATGAACAGAAACAAATGGAACAAAGAGAAAAAAAAACAGTTCAATCAGTTGAATGACCTCAGTCACCAATCAGTTATCAGTTTCAATACTGTTCATTGAGGTTGTTCCTTTTTGTGCAGTTCTTCACACTGTCCATTTCAGTTTGTTGCACTCAGTTTTTTCCTCGTTAGGATTTAAATTGTCCAATTGCTTAGTGTTTTTTTCTGATGCATCAGGGTTTTTTTTGTGTGTGTGTCAGGCCTGACTCAAAAAAAATATATAAAAAAAGTCTGAGATCTCAGATGAAATAAAAATACACAAATCTTCCAATGGAAATGGGAAATCTGTTTTTTGTCCCAGCACCCTTCAGGCGGAATCCAGTCCATGGGTAGCACTGCTCATTCTTTAAAATGATTCTATCAATGGAAAACCAGCCTGCACAAAACATGCAGAGCAATTACTCAATGTGCAAAATAAAATATATAATCCACCTAAAATGAATTACCTGCATTTGGATTTCAAAATAATAAAGAATATTTGGCAGAAAGACTCACATTAACTGGAAAATGAAAATAAAATAAAACTTTTAACAATAAAATAACACTGGGTTACAAAAGCAGTTGCTAATTAGCTGTGTGACTTTCTACACAAAAATAGTTTATTTGAGGATTTCCAGTCAGGATTTAGAGTGCATCATAGCACAGAGACAGCACTGGTTAAAGTTATAAATGACCTTCTAATTGCATCTGATAAAGGATTTGTCTCTGTACTAGTCTTATTAGATCTTAGTGCTGCATTTGACACCATTGACCATGGTATCCTATTGCAGAGATTTGAACACTTCATTGGCATTAAGGGAACTGTGCTAAGCTGGTTTAAATCCTACTTGTCAGATTGCTCTCAGTTTGTACACGTTAATGATGACTCCTCTGTGCTCACTAAAGTCAGCTATGGAGTTCCGCAGGGTTCTGTGCTTGGACCAAATCTTTTTACCTTATATATGCTTCCTTTAGGTAAGATTTTCAGGAAGCACTCAATAAATTTTCATTACTACGCAGATGATACCCAGCTATATTTATCAATGAAGCCAGAAGAAACCAGTCAGTTAACTAGACTACAAGCGTGTCTTCAGGACATAAGGTCCTGGATGACCTGCAATTTTCTGATGCTAAACTCGGACAAAACTGAAGTCATAGTAGTAGGCCCTAAACATCTTAGAAACTCACTTTCTGATGACATAGCAGTTATGGATGGCATTACGCTGGCCTCCAGCACCACTGTAAAGAATCTGGGAATCGTCTTTGATCAGGACATGTCCTTTCACTCCCATGTAAAACAAATTTCAAGGACTGCCTTCTTTCATATTGCAAAAATCAGGCATATTTTGTCTCAAAATGATGCAGAAAAACTAGTCCATGCATTCGTAACTTCCAGGCTGGATTATTGCAATTCCTTACTATCAGGCTGCCCAAATTCGTTGCTGAATATTCTCCAGTTGCTCCAGAACGCTGCAACACGTGTTCTGACAAAAACGAGGAAGAGAGATCATATTTCTCCAATATTAGCCACTCTGCACTGGCTCCCTGTAAAGTTTAGAATAGAATTTAAAATTTTCCTCCTTACTTACAAAGCCATAAATGGCCAGGCACCTTCTTATCTTAAAGAGCTCATAGTACCTTATTACCCCACTCGAACACTGCGTTCCCAGAAAGCAGGTCTACTTATGGTTCCTAAAGTCTCCAAGAACAGAACAGGAGCCAGAGCATTTAGCTATCAAGCTCCTCTCCTCTGGAACCATCTTCCAGTCTTTGTCCGGGAGGCAGACACTGTCTCTACATTTAAGAGTAGGTTTAAAACTTTCCTTTTTGATAAAGCTTATAGTTAGGGTTGGCTCAGGCTTGTCCTGGACCAGCCTGTAGTTATGCTGCTATAGCATTAGACTGTCGGGGGACCTCCAAAGATACACCAAGCTCCTCTGTCCCGCTCTCCCTCTCCATCTGCACGCTCTCATGTCCTACCACGGCGTGTTACTAATTTAGCTCCTTCCCCGGAGTCTCTGTGCTTTGTCGTCTCGCAGGTTCCCATGGACAGTGGCTGAATCTGGATTGTGGATTACAGCTACGTCTCCTGCCATGGCCCTGCCTGACATCCACTGCAACTGCCACTACTGTTATTACATCCACTGTCACTGTTGTCTCTCTCTGTCTCTCTCTGACTGCATTTCTGTCTGTCTCTCTCTGTCTCTCTTTCTCTCTCTGACAGCATTTCTGTCTGTCTGTCTCATTCTCTCTTTCTTGCTCTCCCTCTCTCACCCAACTGGTCGAGGCAGATGGCCGCCCACCCAGAGCCTGGTTCTGCCTGAGGTGTCTGCCTGTTAAAAGGAAGTTTTTCCTCACCGCTGTCGCCAAGTGCTTGCTCATGAGGGAATTGTTGGGTCTCTGTAGATAAAAGAGCTCGGCCTGTACCAGCTCTACATGGAAAGTGTCCTGAGACAACTTTTGTTGTGATTTGGCGCTATAAAAATAAAATTGAATTGAATTGAATTGAATTAAGAGGAAAGGTGAGGGCATTGCAATGTTTGTGAACAACAGATGGTGTAGTTCAGGGCACATCACTGTAAAGGAGCAGCACTGCACTAGAGAAGTTGAGCTGCTAGCTGTTAGTGTGGCGATGCAACGAGGGTTATATTTTACTTTAGTTTGTTATAAATGTCCGACAACGCCACCTAGGGGCATTTCACCCCCAGGAAAAATACTAGTGCTGACCACAGGTCACACAGGTTCGACAGACACCAGAGACTGACGTGGTTCCACAGTAGAATGCACAAATGAAAGTTTATTAACAACAACTTTTTAAAACAAGGCACAGGGCTGAGGGCTCACCAGGCTGAGATGACTAGCTGAGGGGGAAGGGGAAGGGTCCTGGCACTGCACACCACACGTAAAAAAAAAAAAGAAACACACACCATTGACGGACACCCAAGTGCACTACTACAAGGAGTGAAGGGACCACCACCGCAGGGGGGTCAGTCAGCCACTCGCCACACTGTCCCAACAGCGCCTGCCCAATAAAACAGAAACAAATTAACAAGAACATATATTAAGGGAGAACTAAGTAACCAAATCCCAAAACCTACTAAAACAATATCTAATGATAACAACGAAACTACAAACCATAAATACAATACAAAAATAAGACCATATACAAATAAGGACAACTAAATTAACAAGGCTTAAAAATAAGACCCAAAACCAGACAAAAGGAGAAAGAGAAATAATAAAAATTATATCAATAACAATAATCGTAATAATAATAAAACAATTGCAAGCGAGCAATAACGAAAGCGCAGCAACAGAACAGCAGTAGTGCAGTGGCTGCTCCAGAGGTGAAGGCACTTCTACAGGGCAGGTGCAGCCTCCCAGGTAGAAGGCGAGGTAGCCGTGAAGAGACCCAGCTTAACACTGCAAGCAGAAACCAGAGTCAAAGTCCTGTGCGGCCCCGCATAAGAGATGCCGGACAGAAACACGTCAGCCTACCTCAGGAATCCAATGCAGTGCGTAAATTATTACGCACTGCTCCGTGCCACACGCGCACTCCCAGCCCCCAACCTCCGGCAAGAATACGGCCGACTTCACTAAAAAAAACAGGAAAAGCGCATCAGACACGCCACTTTAGCATTCGGTCGTATTATCTTCAAGGGAGTTCTCGCATGTCATCGCAATATTTGTGCACATCCCCCCATCGGCCGAAGCTGCAGCAGAATGTGAGCTCCTACCCACTTGTTTCAGAGCTGCAGACATCACACCCCGGTGCCCTCCTCCTCATCTCTGGAGACTTTAACCATGCTTCCCTGTCTTCTATTCTCCCCATCTTCAACCAGTATGTTAAATGCCACAACAGAGACAAAAGAACACTGGAATTACTGTATACAAATACAAAAGATGCTTACAGTTCCTGCCCCCTCCCCCCACTGGGCTGTTCCGATCACAACCTGGTTCATCTGCTGCATCATCTGCTGCATCATCCTGCATCAAGGAAGACATTAGCTTCTGTGTGGAAAACACTGTGCTGACGGGGAAGGTACGGTGTTTCCCGGACAACAAACCCTGAAAGGGCCCTGAATCTGGAGACTGGGAATGGACAAATGAACTGCACCTGTTTTTCAAGACCTGAGAGTCTTACTTCTCCACACCCCCTCCCTACCCTTCGTGGCATCCCTGACACCAGCAGCACCCTCTTCATACCATTTGACACCATTCCACATCACAGACTACATTCACCTCCCCTCACACCACTCTACAGTAACCACCCCTCCAGTCCCCACCCCATTCTTCCCATAACAGCAGATCAGGTGAGGAAGGAGCTCAGGAGGATGAAGGTGAGGCTACAGGCCGGGATGGCATGAGCTCCAGACTGCTTAGGGACTGTGCAGATCAGCTCTGTGGGGTCATCCTGCACATGGTCAACATGAGCCTTAGCCTGGACAGAGTTCCAGCCCTGTGGAAAATTTCCTGTGTGGTTCCAGTCCCCAAGACTGCGCATCCCAGAGAGCCCAACCACAGCAGGCTGGTAGCTTTAACTTCCCACCTGATGAAGACAAAGTAGAAGATCATACTGAACCACCTCCGTCACCTGGTTAGCAGCAAGCTGGACCCCCTACAGTTTGCAAATGGACCAGACAATTGTGTGGTCCACCAATCTTTTTTTCTCCTGGAGATCACTGGGAGCACTGTCTGGATCATGATTCTTCTTCATGATACTCACCCTCTACACACTGTACTTTAGACACAACACTGACAGATGTCATATCCAGAAGTTCTCCGATGATACAGCCATCGTTGGATGTGTATTATATGGGAATGAACTGGAATACACGGAGGTCATCACCAACTTTGTCAAATGGTCTGAACTGAATCACCTGTACATGAATGGCAGCAAGACAAAGGTAATAGATTTCTGCAGGAAGGTTAACATCCAAAGCTTGGACATTGAGATCGTGGGGGATTACAAATAACTGGGTGTACACCTCAACAACCAACTGGACTGGACTAATAACACAGATATCCTGTACAGGAAGGGCCAAATTCGTCTCCACCTGTGAAAAAGGCTGAGGTCCTTTGGAGTACGTAGGTACACTGCTAAAACATTTTGAGACTCTTCGGTTTTCTACACTTTTGTCTTCTGGGGCAGAGCTTCCACAGAGAGCTCAAGACTGAGCTCAAGACTGAATAAATTGACCAGGAAAGCTCTGTCCTGGACTGCCCTCTGGACACCATCAAGGGGGTGGGAGAGAGAAGGATGTTAGCCAAGGTGACATCAATCCGTGACAACCCATCCCACCCCTTGCATGAGATGGTGGGGGCCCTAAGTAGCACCTTCTGCAGCAGTCTGCTGCATCCACTCTGTAAGAAGGAACACTAGTACAGGTCCTTCATTCCAGCTGCGATCAGACTGTTCAACTCTAGTACTGTTTAATATAACACTGTGTGTTTTGCACTGTCTTGCATGGCTGTGTGTTTTTATGTTTTCAACACCTTGCAATATTACATATTTTCTTCAATATTCAGTATCATTTTTGTACATTTTTGTAAGTCAATGCATATACATATGAAAAAAACTGTACTTAAACCATATGCAATTTCTCAATCCATGTGCAATTTTCAAAGCATCCAAAGCATACTACCTCATCAGTGAAGCATGGTGGTGGTAGTGTTATGGTGTGGGCATGTATGGCTGCCAATGGAACCGCTTCCCTTGTATTTATTGATGATGTGACGGCTGACAAAAGCAGCAGGATGAATTCTGAAGTGCAATATTGTCTTCTCATATTCAGCCAAATTCTTCAGAACTCATTGGACGGCGCTTCACAGTACAGATGGACAATGACCCAAAACATACTGCGAAAGCAACCAAAGAGTTTTTTAAGGTAAAGAAGTGGAATGTTATGCAATGGCCAAGTCAATCACCTGACCTGAATCCAATTGAGCATGCATTTCACTTGCTGAAGACAAAACTGAAGGGAAAATGCCCCAAGAACAAGCAGGAACTGAAGACAGTTGCAATAGAGGCCTGGCAGAGACTCACCAGGGACGAAACCACGCATCTGGTGATGTCTATGGGTTCCAGACTTCAGGCTGTTATTGACTGCAAAGGATTTGCAACCAAGTATTAAAAGTGATAATTTGATTTATGATTGTTAGTTTGTCCAATTACTTTTGGTCCCTTAAAAAGGGGGAGGCACATATCGAAACCGTTGTAATTCCTACAGGGTTCATCTGATTTGGATGTAAATACCCTCAAATTAAAGCTGAAAGTCTGCACTTCTTCATTGTTTCATTTGAAGTCCATTGTGGTGGTGTACAGAGCCAAAATTGTGAAAACTGTGTCAATGTCCCAACATTTATGGTCCTGACTGTGTAATAGAGAGAGATTTTTTCTATTTTGTATTATTTATTTCCTTCTTTGTTTCCTTTTATATTCCTGATACTATTGCTGCTGCCTGTAACACCCCAATTTCAGGGGATTAATTAAAGTTAATTAAAGTGTTATCTTATCTTATCTTATCTTATCTTATCTTATCTTATTAAACTGTGTGTGTGTGTGTGTGTGTGTGTGTGTGTGTGTGTATGTATGTATGTAAATTAACCTATAGACTGACAAGTGTAACCACTCAAAAACTCTCTTTGCCTCTCTGGTTAACAGATTTAATCTTAATGGTTTACATCCCAAATTGTAATAATTTTGCTGATTCCCTGACTTTTCATCTGGCCCCACCCTCAGGTCCAAAATGTATTTGTGCAACACTTTTAAATACACTAAACTAAAGAGTGACGGCAAACATTATATCTGCTTAACATCACCATGTTAGAATTGTCATTGCTATTGTCATAGCATCTTTGCATTAGATTAGATTAGATTCAACTTTATTTTCATTGTCAGAGTGCAAAACAGAGACAACGAAATGCAGTTTAGCTTCTAACCAGGGGCCTCATGTACAAAGGGTGCGTATGCACAAAAATGTGGCGTACGCTCTTTTTCACGGCAAAGTTCAGATGTATCAAAAGTGAAATGTGCGGTGCCTCACGCCAACTTCATGGCTGGCGTACGCACATTTCTACAGCTGTTGATCTTTTGGCGACACTTAGAGGCGATACTGGGATGTGCACATCAGAGACACAGGAACAATTAACACTGATGAACATTTAACACACTTGTGTCTGCAATTACATGAGTGGATATAAAAGCATGTGCAAAGCGGTGCAAAAAAATACTGTTAAAAACAATGGCTGCTTTAACAGTATCAGGAGACATTGCAAATGGTGCAAGAAGAGAGCGTGTGTTCAGAGACGGAGAGGATTTATGGGCGCATAATGACAACTGGCTCATCAGCCACTTTAGGTTCGCGAGGGCAATCCTCCTGGAACTGTGTGCAGAGCTGCGGCCGGCCTTGGAGCACAACACAGGGAGGAGCCATGCGCTGCCTGTGCCCATACAGGTGCTGACCACACTGGGTTTCCTAGCAATCAGGGCATTCCAGAGGGAACTGGCCGACCAATCAGGCCTGGACCAGTTGACCCTGAGCTGAGCCATGCCAGCCATGTGGGACGGAATTATCCGCATGTTAGCCAGGTATATCAAATTCCCATACAATGCAGCTGAACAGCTCAACATTAAAGTGCAATTTGCAGCAAGAGCCGGTTTTCCTAATGTAATCAGAGCTATTGACTCCACACACATTGTTATAAAAGCGCCATCACATGATGAATTTGTATATGTCAACAGGAAACATTTTCATTCGATCATTGTACAGATCATATGTGATGCGCAAATGCAATTAACCAACATTGTGGCGAGGTGGCCTGGTTAAACGAATGATTCATACATTCTGAGTAACAGCATGGTTGGGAACAGAGGCACTGTGCGCGAAGGGTGGCTTCTTGGTGAGTAAATTTATTTGTGTATTTGTCCTAATATTAATCCCCGTGATGCGCATTGAGCATGTGCGCCCCCAAATTCTATCCCGTCTTTACAGCATCATTACTAGTCAGTGGTTAAAGTTAGTGACTTGCTGTTTCTTGCTGGTTAAACTACAGCTTAAGATCTTTCTGTAGTGTGTGATCCATGTAAGTAGTGTATAAAATTAAGGAATGGAAACTGTAAATCCAGTTTACTTTGTCTGCTTTCAATTGACCCCAGGCGACCGTGACTACCCACTAAGAGCTACCTGGACAGGACTGGGGGTATGCTGCTGTACAGTCCCGAGAAGGTGTGCCGCATTGTGATGGCGTGCCATACCACTGCCAGAGCAGCCTCACACACACTCTCCCACTCACTCCCCTTCCGTTTGTTGCTTATGCCGGAGGACAGCGTGCCAAGGAGCACATTTTTGCGTACCTCCACTTCAGCAAGTAGTGCCTCCAATTCGCTTTTGGTGAAATTCTTTTTCTTTCCCGTCTTGCTCATTCTTTTTTGATTTTCTGATCGTGAGAGGGGAATCCCAGGTGCAGGGCTCATTTAAATATGATCTGCATATTTAAATAGGGGCGTGGACAGGGAGGGGTTGGGTACTCCAACATGTGTGCTCAGTTCCACGTTGATTGGGATGTACAAACGAAATGTGCTTGGATTCATGCGTGCGCACAGACTCACACATCTGGATATTTTTGTGCGTACGACGTTTTCTGGATTTGAGCGTACGCCATGTCTCAGTAGGAAATCCATGCAAGTCTTTGTATATGAGGCCCCTGAAGTGCAAATAGTCATAATATTCAAAATATAAATACATGCAAGTTGTGCAAGTGGCATGAAGTATAAACAGTATGAGGTAGGTGCAGGTAGTGCACGTAATTTCTATGAAACCATAAAAACATGTGCAACACTGTATGTAAACAAGTGACATGTGCAACATGGTATGTAAACAGGTGACATGTGCAACAGGTAGTTAGTGGCAGTGCAGTAAAGCATTTAGCTCAAAACAACACTGTACCTAAGTGCAGTCTCACAAAGCGGCTACCTTTGACTCTTAGCCATGTTTTTTAAATACACAAGAAAACTCCACAGAGCTGCTCTAGTTGAAAACTGAACCAAAAACTCTTTTGTAATCCTGTATCTGGATAGATATGAAATGAAGCCATTTTCCCTTCACAGCCTCACCATAGATTATTTGTTGAAGGTCTCCCTAACAGTAGCTATAGCCTTCAACAACTAAACATCCTATGTCAATTATCTCTTCGGACAATCATTGATGCAATAGCACTGGAAGCTCGTCTGTCAAACATCTGTCATCAATTTTCTCACATAGAGAGAAAGTAAAAAGAGAAGGTTTTTATGTTTTTTTGCATTTTTGCTTATTGTGATTGTGACAGCTGGAGAGAAACAGGAGAGAAAGAGATAGGATGACAGGCAGCAAAGAGCCAGGGGTGAAATCGAACCCTGGCTACTGTGGTAAGACCCAGTCATGATACAAGCATGCATTCTACCAGCTGAGCTACCAGGACACCCTTGAAAAGAGAGGGTTGAACAAAATGGACTGTCTTATTGCATGGGAAGGTTGTAGCGCTGTCCAACTGCCTTTGTTGTGTGTTATAAAAAGCAGTATGCTCTAGCACTTGACACATTCACAGCTTGATGCATTCACTTGGATGCCCTTGGCCAAGGCAACACAAAGTCCAGTGTAAACCAGTGGAGTAAGAAAGAGAAAAGAAAGAGAAAAGGAGAGGACATTTTTTTAAGAAATTTTGAAACACTTTTCATCAGTCTCTACCCCATCTCACCTTGAGCAGCAATGTTTGGACATGGTTTAAAACCAGGGCTTGGCCACGTGTCTCTTCACTCTTCTATGTGGCATTGTCTGACAGTTCATGGACTGCGGTCACTGCTGCATTTTATTCAACAAAGTAGTCACACATCACATCAGTGCCCTCTTTGAATCTTTGAGTCTTTGTTGAGAGTTGACTAAAGTAATCAAACTGAAAAAAATTCCACTGTTCCATGACTTCTCTGTAGTATCCCATGTATTAATAAAGCTGATAGAAAAAGAGGCCTGACCAGGATGGAATATTGTCACTATAAGATGTGCTTTGAATGTGTCTTGTGGTGGTCTCTGCAAAACAAAGTAGCACATAGCACGTGATATGACATAGCCATTTTCTTTCTCAAAGCTCAAAGACTTGAATATTGTAACTATAGTAGTAGTAGTTCTCGTCCTCCCTGTTCTTCCTCTCCATCTTTGTCATCTCTTATCTCTGTTCTTCATTGTTTCCTTGCTGCACTCCTACTCCTCCCTATAATTTCAGTTGTTTTGTTCCTGGTTCTCCAACTACCTACTCACTAACTCACTAACTACCAGGTTACCACAGTCTTCCATACGGTGACTGAAATGTATGGAGTTGTTTAATGAATCAAGGGGGTGCAACTAATTATGCAACAATATGTCCATCACTTACCAAATCTTTAGCCTATAAACATAGGGTACTACAAGATACATTGAAACTGATTAGCTGCCTGCCATTCCAATTCTGTGATGCATGGTATGTTGATATTTTTCCCCTCTCCTTTCTTGGCAATTTGTGTATGAAGAATGAATTTTTGTTAAAACTGTATTTGTGTCTATAATATCAGAATTTGCTGTAATATTTATTTTGTAATTACACATTATAATTAAGATTATTTCAAAATGACAATGGCCTACTACCCGGCCACAGTGGATAAGCCTAGATGGCTGTAGCTTGCTGAGTGACTGATTGGCCACTGAAAGCAGTGCTCAGTCATTGATCAACTTGCATAGGGATGCAGTGTTCTGCTAAATGTAGATGAGGACACAAACAAAAGCGGTGACACATGCACTGTATACATATACCATATACATTCAATGAGAATGATATAAGTGTGGTGGGTTATGAACTTGATCAAAACACGATACACGATACACAACAATTAGACCTAGTATACTGTCTAGCTAACTAATTTCTTTCTGATTGTAACAATTATGGCAATTCAGCCAAACTGACTTTCTAGTTTACACAACATTCAGAGTAGGAGACTAATGTTAGGTAGCTAGTTCACTCAGGTAATGTACTGTTTGCTAATCGTCACAAACAAACTAGCAGTGAACCAATGTACTGCCATTCGTAAATGTATCGTTACAACTTGATTTGCATGGGCTATTAGCTGACAGTTTTACAAGTGCTATTATTTATTATCAAGCCATCTTCAGGGTCACTGGGCTGCTGTGCTGTTACAGAAGAAGGTCAATATTGTGCATGGACAAATCTCAACAGAGATGAGAGGGAGGCAAGATGCCTGGTTGTTAATTACTTCTATAATCAGCACCCCCAAAAATTATGTGTTTAATTCAAAAGAAAGAGTTTTAACATCCTAAAGATATCAATAAATATATGCGTGAGACAGACATGTAGTCTATGTAGTTTACTTTTTTTAGCATGTATCAGATTTATGTATTGTAGAATTGTTCGCTATAGAAAAATAGTTAATGGCATTAATTAACAACGTTAACACCACTTAATAACATTCTGATTCAAAGACATTGTTTTTTTTGTTTTTTTTTTCAGAGCTGATGATGGAAGTAGATAACGTGTGAGCCATTTTGCTTCTCTCTCATCCGTTTGGTTTGATTTGAAAGAAGTTGTATTCTAATTACAAGTACAGTTGTATTAGAGTTATTACTCCCCCGCACTTTGATTCATTTTCAAATTGTGGATGTCTCTCGTTTTTCTATGACTAACTCTGTAGTTGAGTTTGTCAGGGTGATTGTTATTTGGGGAGCTTTAAATGAGCACTCTCCCTCATGCCTCTTGGTTCATGGAGAGCTGTTTTCTCTCTACTTGGCTCAATGCTGGCCTGTTACAGTGCACAATTACTGTTTCTGCTTCTCACAGCAATAGGTTTTATGTTGTTTTCCAGTTTCATTCCCTCATGGTGAATATCAGCTACTGTCTCTGTGCCATCTGTGTGTATATGATGTACTATGATGTACTATGATATACCTCACATTGTTGAGGTATAGACTGTTTACTGATTTCTCCTCAAGTGGATGTATGTTGTATGTGTGGAACCCCAGATTCTGTGTGTATAGGCACAACCTTCTAAACTGTGGCTCCCACTGATGCTGAAGAAAAAGGTGTTTTTGGGAGTCAATTGTTGGGTCTCAATTCAACTGATACAAGATGAAACAAAGGTGGAGCACATAGCGAGTGGGTGCAAAATAAAAGTCTCCAGTGCTGTGTGAGTGATGGATGAACCTGCCGATAGGCTTTGAGGGCTGCACCTATACTCACAGAATCCAGTTAGGGTACGTAACTATTGTCTGTGCCTGTTCATTGTTAAAGAACAACAACCAATGGGGAAACTCACTCAGGGAGTCAGGGACAGACATTCGCATTTAAAGTGCTGGCCCCCACTTAGCTGCAATTCAGCCTGAAACATTTGAGACTGAGGGGTAAGTCATTAGTTTTGGTCATAAACCAAGGTATTGCACAAACTGAAATTCTAACCTGATGATAGTGTTTGTCGAAAAGCCAGTGGATCACAAGTTATGAAAATTCATCCAGTGGGAACATGAATGTCTGAACAAAATTTCGTGGCAACCCATCCAGTAGTTATTCTGGACCAAATTTGTGGAATTACCTATTAAACGACATCACCATTCCTTGAGCCACACTGCTCATATAGCTAAAAATGTTTTTGCTGTGGTAAACTTTGACAAAAGCTAGAAAAGTTACTCTGTTACAAAACCACAGGATGAGCACCAAGCACAATTTTTAAAAGTGTATTCTTTCTCCATCAGATTCAACAGAAAAACCAACAACAAATAGTCACACAAAGAACATATCCCGCTTTGGTGCACTTATTCACCCCTACACAGTGCATTTTCTTTTTTTCTTTTTTTTTTCCTGTTTTTACACCAAAGCTCTCCATTACCTTGGAGGGCAGCTGGATTGGTGAGATCACAAGGTCACAGAAGATCTTACAAGATCACACAAGATCATACAAGTGGAGAATCCATCAGGTTTCTAGTGCTTGATGCCGTACCATGGTGGATTGGTCAAATAAGGTGGATAAGGTGTGTAGATAGTGAGAAGCGATGCTCGTTTGAAAACAACAATGCCTGTTCTTAATAAGGTTAGGATCAGTAATATCAAAACTGCAGAAGAGTAAAGAACGGCACTGTGACTCTTCTGGATGGAAAAGATGCTTTCCCTCTTTTCCCGACTGGCTTTGATAAGAATTGCGCTCTATTACCAAGTCATATGGTTTGTTGATGTGACCGGTTCAAGTTCACCTGATAGACAGATGGTTCATCCAATCACCTCCCAAGTAGTTTTTGAAAGTGCCTCCCCTTTTCCAAATAGTTTCCATGGATGACTTCCAAGATAGTTCGATGGGACAAAATATCTGGCAGATCAGGTTAATGCTCAACAGTACATAAATAAAATTAAATAGATCAGTAAAGTATTTTAAAAGACAGGGTGTCTCATAACTGTCAACGGTAGTGTCCACAATATAATACTCATAGGCAAAAAAGTGGACCTGAAATGGGTCTATGTACATCTATTTACAAAAGCCTGAAGTACACAGCATGCACTCTACCAACACAGATAAGAATTCAATTCAATTCAATTCAATTCAATTCAATTCAATTCAATTCAATTCAATTCAATTCAATTTTATTTGTGTAGCGCCAAATCACAACAAAAGTTGTCTCAGGACACTTTCCATATAGAGCTGGTACAGGCCGAGCTCTTTTATCTACAGAGACCCAACAATTCCCTCATGAGCAAGCACTTGGCGACAGCGGTGAGGAAAAACTTCCTTTTAACAGGCAGAAACCTCAGGCAGAACCAGGCTCTGGGTGGGCGGCCATCTGCCTCGACCGGTTGGGTGAGAGAGGGAGAGCAAGAGAGAGAGAGTGAGACACACAGAGAGAGACAGACAAAAATGCAGTCATGGAGAGAGAGAGAGAGAGAGAGACCGAGAGAGACAAAGAGAGACAGACAGACATGCAGTAACAGCAACAGTGACAGTGGATGTAATAACAGTAGTAGCAGTTGCAGTGGATGTCAGGCAGGGCCATGGCAAGAGACGTAGCTGTAATCCACAATCCAGATTCAGCCACTGTCCATGGGAACCTGCGAGACGACAAAGCACAGAGACTCCGGGGAAGGAGCTAAATTGGTAACACACCTTGGTAGGACATGAAAGCATGCAGATGGAGAGGGAGAGAGGAACAGACGAGCTTGGTGTATCTTTGGAGGTCCCCCGACAGTCTAATGCTATAGCAGCATAACTAGAGGCTGGTCCAGGACAAGCCTGAGCCAGCCCTAACTATAGGCTTTATCAAAAAGGAAAGTTTTAAGCCTACTCTTAAATGTAGAAACAGTGTCTGCCTCCCGGACAAAGACTGGAAGATGGTTCCAGAGGAGAGGAGCTTGATAGCTAAATGCTCTGGCTCCTGTTCTGCTTTTGGAGACTTTAGGAACCATAAGTAAGCCTGCATTCTGGGAACGCAGTGTTCGAGTGGGGTGATAAGGTACTATGAGCTCTTTAAGATAAGAAGGTGCCTGGCCATTTATGGCTTTGTAAGTAAGGAGGAGAATTTTAAATTCTATTCTAAACTTTACAGGGAGCCAGTGCAGAGTTGCTAATATTGGAGAAATATGATCTCTCTTCCTCGTTTTTGTCAGAACACGTGCTGCAGCGTTCTGGAGCAACTGGAGAATATTCAGCAACGAATTTGGGCAGCCTGTTAGTAAGGAATTGCAATAATCCAGCCTGGAAGTTATGAATGCATGGACTAGTTTTTCTGCATCATTTTGAGACAAAATATGCCTGATTTTTGCAATATGAAAGAAGGCAGTCCTTGAAATTTGTTTTACATGGGAGTGAAAGGACATGTCCTGATCAAAGACAACTCCCAGATTCTTTACAGTGGTGCTGGAGGCCATTGTAATGCCATCCATAACTACTATGTCATCAGAAAGTGAGTTTCTAAGATGTTTAGGGCCTACTACTATAACTTCAGTTTTAGCATCAGAAAATTGCAGGTCATCCAGGTCTTTAGGTCCTGAAGATACGCTTGTAGTCTAGTTAACTGACTGGTTTCTTCTGGCTTCATTGATAAATATAGCTGGGTATCATCAGCGTAGCAATGAAAATTTATTGAGTGCTTCCTGAAAATCTTACCTAAAGGAAGCATATATAAGGTGAAAAGAATTGGTCCAAGCACAGAACCCTGCGGAACTCTATAGCTGACTTTAGTGAGCACAGAGGAGTCATCATTAACGTGTACAAACTGAGAGCGATCTGACAAGTAGGAATTAAACCAGCTTAGCGCAGTTCCCTTAATGCCAATGAAGTGTTCAAGTCTCTGCAATAGGATACCATGGTCAATGGTGTCAAATGCAGCACTAAGATCTAATAAGACTAGTACAGAGACAAATCCTTTATCAGATGCAATTAGAAGGTCATTTATAACTATAACCAGTGCTGTCTCTGTGCTATGATGCACTCTAAATCCTGACTGGAAATCCTCAAATAAACTATTTTTGTGTAGAAAATCACACAGGTAATTAGCAACTGTTTTCTCAAGAGTTTTTGAGAGAAAGGGAAGGTTGGATATCGGTCTATAGTTGGCTAAAACCCCTGGATCAAGAGTAGACTTTTTAAGAAGTAGAGGTTTTATCACAGCTACTTTAAAGGACTGTGGTATGTAGCCTGTTGATAAAGACAGATTGATCATGCGTAATACGAAAGTCAATTAAAGGTAATACTTCTTTAAGCAGCTTAGTTGGGATGGGGTCTAGAATACAGGTTGATGATTTTGATGATGAAATGATTGAAATTAGTTGGTGAAGGTCGACAGGTGTAAAACAGTCTAAAACTGCGACAGGCTGAGTAATAGTTTTCCTGTATATTTCAAGACTATCTTGCCAGGCGAACCGAAATTCTTCCAAATTGGTCGAACGCCATTTCCTTTCTATTTTCCATGAAGTTTGCTTTAATTTGCGGGTTTGAGGGGTACACCATGGAGCTTACCTCCTCTGTTTAATTATTTTCTTTTTTTAGGGGAGCAACAGAGTCAAGTGTCATACGCAATGAACCTGTGGCACTATCAACCAGGTAGTCAATGTGGGAGGGACAAAGGTTAGCATAGGAGTCCTTATCCTTAAATTTAGCTACAGCACTATCAGACAGGAGTCTGGTATAAGAATTTTTGCCTACTGGCTGGTAGTCTGGTAATATGAATTCAAAAGTTATTAAATGATGGTCCGATAAAAGAGGATTCTGTGAGGAGACTATTAAGTCTTCAATTTCAATGCCATATGTCAGAACAAGGTCGAGGGTGTGCTTAAAACAGTGAGTCGGTTCATGTACATTCTGATGGAAGCCAACTGAGTCTGATACTGAGATAAACGCAGTGCTAAGGCTAAGCCTATGCCTTAGGTCTCTGTGGCCCTTGAGGGGTCAAAATACCAAATGCATTTGCATACATGTTTTTGTGATGAATGTTATACTAAAATGTGAAAATGAAAATTTTGAAATTGAGAGAAATGCAACACCAGACAATTTAAAGTGAATCTGTACTCATGCAAAAGAGATCAGCAGAGGGCTTTCTGAGCTTAGTGACATCAGGGCACAGTGCTCTTGCAACATTACAGCCCAGTATATATGCTCAAGTGCAATGACAGAGCTGATGTACATTTAATGAACTGCAGACGATGATATGAACTTGTTGCTGATATTGTCATTAACATGTTTTGCACAGGGAAAAGTGCTGTAAAGGGACTGCTGTAGTGACAAAATACAGTGTAAACCCAATAAATACCAGTTAGTATTTGGGATTAGCAATTAGCATAAGTGATTCACAGACTAATTAAAAGGCTATCATTAACACTAATTTACAATTAAGACCGGTAAAATGCTTATTTGCAAATTTACAATGCAGACCAAGCCCAGCAGTTCATGTGATGTTGTTTTTTTGTTCTTACTGTGACCTATTAACAGTGTTTTGTGTATTTGAAACCATGTACAAGTTAAGAATATTGCTGGGGACAGCCTACTAGTTAGCAGAGTTAAACCTGTTAGCAGGTATAGAATTTGTCAGGATTGCTGGAAAGCTAGATCTGCTAATTTATTATGTATCTATCTACCAGCCAGCAGAAATAGGCAGGTAAGAGGGTTAGCTAGACTAGCCATACTAACCTGTAAATGCAGTTTAAGGAGTTAAGTGTAGGTTTTCTACCTGTAAAGCAGAACTGTGTGGAGAATATAGCTTTGTGCAGGTGTGAAAATATATTTATATGTTTAATGTGGTTTTTGTACATTTGTTGTGAAATGTCATTGAGTTAGCTGCAAGTATACACGTATACATGTTTCTGATAGTTTGTACTCAGGGTTTTTATAAGAAGTCTAGAGCAGAACTATATGTTAAGCCAAGTTCATGGTCAACAGCAAAAAAAGAGCTAATGTATGTTGAGTGAACTCCATACAATAATATAGACCTTGCTGCTGGCTATTGTCATTAATGTGCATTGCACCGATAAGCCCTGTAATTAAATGTGTTGCACTTGTCTGGACCTGACAGTGATTCATTCTAGGCCTATAACACCTATACATGTTAGTGATGTTCGAACATGTTTGTAATAGACAGAATGTATTATATCTGGGAAGATTTGGTGTTATATCCCCATATATACTTTACAATCAATCTTGAAAATATTAGATGCAAAGCAACTAAGGTATCATCATTGCCACATTTCATCTAAATGCAAGATTTTTAGTTTCGCAAACTTTATTGATTTTCATAATGTAAAGTTTGCGTTTAAATGTTTAAATGGACGCCTATGTTGCACCCGTAAGCAGAAATGACTTTGTCTCATCCATTTGGCAACTTTTATTCTGCTTAGTTCTTGAAGTTGTTTCACACAAAGAAGACTGGCATGAATATCAGTGCACAACAACGTATACTCAACATGACTCAATTCTCTCTCGCTCTACTGTGCTGATTGATGACATGGCTCTCAATACTGAACTCTGACCTCTACTTAGTAACATTAATCAGAATCATGTTTAGAATATTAGCAATATCAAAATACAATGAAAATAGAATATATTCTGGTCAAACAGATGAAATCTATTTCAGTTTAAATGATCAATATAAAAATTTCCAAATAATTCTAGGTTGCAACACCCTCCCCCACTAAATCAAATTGTTACCAAACTTTTTTTTTTTTACCATTCTCTAGCAATACTGAGCAACATCTCGACAATAGAACATTTGGTGGAAGGTAAGTAAACAGGTAAGTATCACACACATCACACTTTACAGGTGGTTAGACTGTACTGTCTTAATAGTACATTCTTGTTTTCTCTCTCTCTCTTTGCAAAGTCTCTCATGGCCACAATACAAGACTAAGTGAAGTATTGGTGGGCCCCCCAGATCTTCGCACACGGGACAAGGAAAATACCATAGACACCCACTACTGTGTGTTTACACATTTTAAAGCCATGCGTTCATAAGTCTATTCTGTAAGTGTACACACTACTCATGTTTTTCTTTAGTGCATATGTACCACACCACTGACTTAACTCTAAAACATTAGCATAGTATTCCCATTTCTGAAATTGTTTCTGTGTGTATTTCATATCTATTCATGACAAAAAGGATACATGAATGATGATCTGTTGGACAGGTCGCGGCTGGTCCCTAAGGGCCGTCTCACACTGACAGGGAAGGTGTGGACTCTCTGAGGTCTGTCTCTCCATGTTTCAGCATCAGTCTGCTCATTTTCGGATTCAATACCCGGAGCTTCAGTATCTTCCTCCGCGCTATGTGCCTCCTCAGTGTGTTCCTGTTTGGGGTTATCCTCAGGTATGATCGCCACCTCAGGCCTGTCTCTGGGTGTCTCACTCCTTGGACAGAACTCCTATGCTTCCGCATTGAGGGGAGGATCAGCCTGTCTCACTGCTGTCCACATGTGATACTCCTCTTCACTGGAATTGTCAGTGTCTGATGGGTAGGTATTGTGCTTGTCCTTTGGTTGTTGTCTTGTTCTCAGTTTTGTTTTGTTTCTGTTGCTTTTCTGTTTCAGGTTAGGTTCATGGGCCTCTGGCACTTTAACCAGGTAGGGGTATGGAAGGAGCAGGTTACGGTGTAGCACACCTCTTCTTCCTGTTCCTTGTAATGGCTCAATCATATACACTGGACCATCAGGGTCTTTTCTTCCGTTGACAACATGGATCATGTCTCCCCAGTAGCTGCATAATTTTCCAGTGCCGCCTCTACGCATGAGGTTTCTCACCAGGACATGGTCACCTGGTTCAAGGGTAGAACTCCATGTATGTGATTGTAGTTTTTCTGTCCTCTCCTTGCACTTTTCTTCATATTCTGCCTTGCGATGGAATAGGCCTCTTGCATGACCTTCCTCCACTTCTCAGCATAGCCAGTATGTGACTGGTTCCTCTCTCCTTCTTTCCTGGGGAACATCAGCTCAACTAGTAATGTCGATTCACGGCCAAAGAGAAGGAAAAGTGGAGAAAATCCTGTTGCTTCATGCACAGTGGAATTATAGGCATGAACTACTTTGCTTAGGTGCTCTTTCCACCTTGACTTCTGAGACTCCTCAAGTGTGCGCAACATACCCAGCAGTGTTCTATTGAAGCGCTCAGCAGGATTAGCTTGGGGATGATACGGAGATGTACGAGAATGACGAATACCACAGTAGCCTTGGAGCTTGTGGAAGAGAGTGTTTTCAAACTCTTTTCCCTGGTTGTGGTGTTTCTTGGATGGGAGACCAAAATGCATGATGAAATCTTTAAAAAAGCTTTCTGGCTGCGGTTTTCCCAGATTTGTCTCATGTTGCATATGCCTGCGCATACTTGGTAAAATCATCAACAACTACAAGCATGTATTCCTCACTTCCTTTACACTTGTCCAGATGTACATAGTCACTCTATGCCTTGAATGGATTAATTAAAATCAAAGGGAACCTGTGCTTTCATATTTACAGAAGTATGGCAAAAGCAATCTCTTGGCATGAATTTAAGATCTGGAGCAGCAACGCTGAACTTCAGTGCTAAAACCAAACGAAGAAAACACCAAGACATCCACACAATGGAGGAGAATATCCAGAAAATGCTTAACGAACTTAAGTATGGAATCACTGGCCAAATCGGTGACTTCAGAACCGACTTCCAAGAACTCTGAGCAGAAATAAAAAAAGACTTAAATGCATTACAAAACGAAGTGAAAAGCTTGACATCGGATCTGAAGACAATGACGGACCACGTGACAGACCCAGAGGAGAGGATAAACCAGGTAGAGGAGCGAGATGAAGCTGTTACTGAAACCCTCACACACCTGTTGTAACAACAAAAGAAGTTAACAGAGTGGACAATTTGTAAAACAAATCTCAACAGCTGAATATCAGAATTAACCAGATGAAAGAAGGGAGTGAGGGTGACGACATGTTGGGCTTCATAAAAACTTTAATCACAGATAAACTTGGAATCCCTGAGCAAGATCTGAATTTTGTGCAAGCGCACAGAGCTTTCACAAACAGACAAGTGTCAGAGGGATCGACCCCCAGGCCTATTATTGTCTGATTTCTGCAGTGGGACGTGAAACAGAAAGTGCTGCACACTGCTTGGGTGAACACAGTTATTAACTACCAGGGATCACGGATCTTTTTCGATCATGATTTCTCTCCATCGGAAGAGAAATCTCTACGTGCCCATTATAAAGCAGCTCAAAGAGAAACAGCTGAAATCCCATGTGATATAGCCATCTAAGCTCAAAGTGTTCACCCAAAACGGCATCCAACTATACGCTACCAGTGAAGCAAGACAGGCTCTCCTGCAGGACAGCACCATCAGCGGAGACCAGCAGCACCAGGTGCAGCCGGCTCAGGTGGGTCCAGCCGTTCCCAGCGGAGGATGGACAGTGCAGCACTCAAGATTCCAAAGTCAGCATCAGACAAAATCACCAAAAAGTGGACTCTTTGCTCCAAGCTCTGGCAAGTAACACTAGTTATCAAGCTGATTGAAAGCTTTGTCTAAGTTAAAGGAATTGAGAATAGGCCCAACAACTTTTTTTTTTTTTCTTGTTTTCTCCTTTTCTTTTTCTTTCTTTTTTTTTTTTTTTCCTTTTGTGTATCAGTGTTGTTATGGGTTGGCGTACTTGTGGTAAAATATTAGTAACATTTAACAATGAACAGAGGTAATACAATAAATCTTATGACATAGAACGTTAGAGGTATACAAAAGCCTATTAAAAGGGAAAAAAATGGAATTTTGCTAAAAGTAAAAAAATGCCAGATATTATTCCTGCAAGAAACACACTTATCTCAACAGGAAGCAGTAAAACTGATTAGGGATTGGGTTGGTCAAATTTCTTATAGTACTTATAACACCAAAAGTAGATCGATCACCTTGTTTCACAAAAACTTGAATTTTACCATCTCACAAAATATTGCAGATGCTTTTAGGAGATTTGTCATTACTATTGGTGAACTTAACAATGAACAGGTGGCATTTGTCAACATATACGCTCCTCCTAACTCTGATGGTTCAGTATTTCATGAAATTAACAACCATATTTCTATGTTGGGAGAAATATATCTTGTAATGGGAGGAGATTATAACACTGTTCTGGACAATTTAATTGACAAATCACCCTCAGTCGTAAGTAAACACCACAGTAAGGCTGAAATGGCATTGAAAACTCTGATCAAAGACCAAGCACTAGTGCATATTTGGCAACTAACACACCCGAAAGAGAAAAACTTTACATTTTATTCTGTACCCCACAATTCACATTATAGATTGGATTTTTTCCTGGTGAATAAGCCTTGGGTGGACAACTCCCTGTCCTGCAATATAGGCAGTTGTCATATTTCTGATCACAGCCCAGTAGAACTTGCTGTTCTTCTTCCTCAAAAATTTATGCAGCACTTTAACTAGCACCTATATGGCAGCACTCTACAGGATGAGGAACTGTGCAGGTTCATTGGCACTGAAATTGACAACTACCTCGAATCCAATATGGGTTCAGTATCTTCTCCAGGTATATAGTGGGAAGCCTTAAAAGTTTATATAAGAGGACAGATAATGGGATACAAACAAAAGAAAGCCCTATTAAAAGTAGCTGAGACTGATTTGCATAAGAATCCCACAACACAGAATATTAGGAGAGTGTCCGGCCTCAAATTTCAGCTTAACTCTCTGTACACTACTGAGGTGGAATTTGCACTTCTCAAGATAGAAGCCAAATTTTATGAAGATGGAGAGAGAGCCTCAAAACTACTAGCATCCAGACTCAAAAAAGTTAAAAACATGCAATATAATTACTGTGGTGAAAGATAAATCTGGTAATCAAATTGTTAATGAAATGCAGATAAATGATATTTATAGGGAATATTTTGAGCAACTCTACCAATCTGAAATATCAACCTTAAATCATGACAGTACTAATCAAAAGGCCGAGCTATTTCTTAATGATATTAATGTCCCAGCTAGTGCTGATGAAGACAAAAAGAAACTAGAGGAGGAGATAACAGGAGAGGAAATCAACAGAGCTATCAGCCAAATGGCTGCAGGAAAATCACCTGGTATTGATGGACTTCCACAAGAATTCTATTCAGCGTTTCAGAATAAACTTTCCCCCCTGTTGCTATCCCATTATAATGAAGTTAACCAAAACGGCTTTTTCTCTCCGTCTTCAAACACAGCATCAATAATTCTAATTCCTAAGAAAAATAAAGATCCTTTACTATGTGAGAGTCATCACCCTTTATCCATTTTTTGGTGATATAAAGATATTTGCTAAGGTGATATCAAATAGACTTGAACAGGTGATAATTAAACTGGTGCATCCTGACCAAGTAGGGTTCATAAAGGAACAATATGGTTCAGACAGTATAAGACGGCAATTGAATATAAAATGGACAAATCAAAATTCCCCTGCTCATTCCCTTGCGTTGGCCTTAGATGCTGAGAAGGCCTTTGATAGGGTGGAGTGAGGGTACCTGTTCAAATCGCTTGAGAAATATGGATTTGGACCCAATTTTATTTGGTGTGTAAGAAGTTTATACTCTGGTGCCCGAGCTTCAGTCATAACTAATGGTATAGCATCATGCAATTTTGAGCTTCATTGGGGTACTAGGCAGGGATGCCCCCACTCTCCTCTACTGCTTGTCCTGGCCCTTGAACCTCTTGCTATTGCTATAAGACAGAATGCTGACATTGTAGGAGTGACAATTGGTAATAAGGTTCAAAAATTGTCATTATATACTGATGACGTCATCCTGTTCCTCTCACAGCCCCCTAAATCAATTAGGAGTGTTCTGAAAACCATAGGCCAATTTTCCTCTTTTTCTGGATATAAAGTAAACTGGTCCAAAACAGAGGCCTTGCCCCTCTCTGATTTACCGTCTATGCCAGACGTAAGTGTTTCCAATATCAGCATCCCTAAGCATGGTATTAAATATCTTGGCATTAATTTTCCTCTTGAAATAAAAAATATACGAAAAATAAATTATGCAAGTATACTTGAAGAAATGAAAGTACAGTTTGAGAGGTGGAAAGGACTCAATCTTTCCCTTTTGGGTAAAATATCTTCTACAAAAATGATGGTGTACCCCAGATTGTTCTATCTATTTAATAAGCTGCCAATTCAAATACCTAATAATATATATAAGCCAATTGATAAACTTATTAATGCTTTCTTATGGAGTTTAATAACTAGTTTAATAACTCTGAGAGGACAGGAGGATTTAATCTGCCAAATCTTCAGTTATACCATTGGGCTTTCACATTCCATAAGTTTGTAAGAACAGTCACATCCCCTTATCCTAGACCATCATGGGCTAGTATTGAGCAACACTTTATGTCACCAGCCCATCTTGAGGATGCTTTGCATATTAAACAGCAGAAAACAGATGAGCCTCATCCCTGTCTGAGTTATATATACTCCATCTGGAGATCAATCCATAAACTCACTAAAGAAACAGTGTCGCAGTCTTCATTGCTACCTATTTGGAACAACCCTTTGATAACTATTGGCAAAAAGCCAATTCAATGGAAGGAGTTTCATAGAATGTTATCAATAAGGTTGCTGACCTGTATACAGGTGCTGAATTTAAATCATACTCAGAATTGAACACAGCAATTTCACCAAACCGTTTAGCCTGGTGGAAATATTTTCAACTAAGAAGTGCTATTGTAACTTTAAGGAATAAATGTAAAGATCCTCTGAGGGCAACATATTGGGATAACTGTTTATTGGTAATCGACCAATCTAAAATAACTACACCTGGAATATACAAAGAACTTATTGACAAAATAACATCAAACTTTAAAGCAACTAAGGCTCTGTGGAGTACAGACTTAGGACAAATGGAACCAGATTTGGATCAGAGCACATACAATCTTAAGGAGGTCTCACTAAAACGCAACTCAAAACTGTGCATAGATATCACTGGACTCCTAGTAAGTTACACAGAACTGGCCTCAGACCAACCGGCTTGTGTTGTAGGTGCTCAACTCAAGAGGGGACCTACCTGCACATGGTTTGGGATTGTAGGTCAATTAAAAAATTTTGGGCCGAGGTCTGTCTGTGTGTGAGCAAAAGAAAACTCAAATAGAGCCAGAACCTGCTGTTTGCCTTCTGGTTATCTTTTTCAGGCTTACAAATCAGTCTAATAAGAAATGGCTGGCAATAGCCTTCGCAGTTGCTAAAAAGTTATTATACTGCCAAAGGAAAAACACTTCAGCTCCTACTATCCAAGACTGGTTCAATGTACTCACAAAAATAGCAAAACTGGAAAGAGTCATATACTGCAACACAAACTCTGTGGATAAATATGAAAAAATTTGGTCTTCTTTTTAATCTGCTATGGCATGAATCCTTAAAAAAAATGATTTGGCTTGTGAGTAGAGTTCCTGTCTGCATAAAATGTAATTTCTGCCAAGGTAGACCACACTGTGTACATTTAGGATTTGCCTGATTAACTATTTAATTATGTAAATGTATAGAATTCTATAGCAATGTGTTATACAAGGCAATTATGGTGCCCATTTCGATATGTCATTGAACATATCGAAGAACTGTATTGTTTTTTTTTTTTTTTTTTGTTTTTTTTTTTATCTTATTTCTTTATCTATAAGAGTCTTTTTATTACTTACTTTGCTGACTGTGTTTCTGGTGGAAGGCGGTGAAAGTTTTTTTTTTCCCCTGCCTTCAACTTTTTGTTGTCATTTTTTCCCCTCTAAACCAAATGCATATGCCTCATCTGCAAAACCTTCAATAAAAAGAGAAAAAGTATATATATATATACAGGTAATAGCAGAGATCCAATTCACTTCTCCTGCTACATCTCTCTTCAAGGCTTTCCCAATGCATTCAATGGCTTCCTGTTGGCATTCCACTGTGCATTCTTGCATGACCTCTTCAATGGGCTTCAGTCTGTGTGACAAGAAGTCTGCATCTGTATTTGCTGGACCAGGCCTGTATTTCACTGTGAACCTACAATCCGCCAACTCTGCCACCCAGCGGTGTCCAGCGGCATTGAGTTTTGCTGACTTTGTGACATATGTCAAGGGATTATTGTCACTGTATACAGTAAAGTGAGGTGCATGAAACAGATAGTCATGAAACCGTCCATGGCCCATTTCTGCGCTAGGAATTCTAATTTGCCAGAATGCAACCTGTAATTACTTTCTGCTGCTGTCAAAGTCCCTGATTCATATGGCATCACTCTGAGAACACAGTGTTGACGCTGGTACAAAATTCACCCAGGCCCTCTTCTGAGGCATCCACATGAAGCATAAAGGGTTTCACCAAGTTGGGATACGCCATCACTGGTGGCTATGTCAGCTGATCTACAATTCTGCTCACTATCTCCTTGTGGAGTGCAGTCCACTGAACTGGATGAGAAGATGACAACACAGCAGATTTACGGCTTTGGCTTTGCTTTACCTCAGACTTGGTCTTTGCTAACAGTTCATAGAAGAGGTTGGCTGTCCTAGAGAAGTTTGGTATGTAGGATCTGTAATAACTGAGAAATTCCATCAGTTTTCTCACCTCTCACAAAGTGGTTGGTGTCTCATGCTGCAGACTGCTGTCTTTCTTCTTGACGCATACTACAGGTGAGGAGTATGAAGAACAGGATTTCTGGATCCAGCCTCGATGGAGTAAGTGCTGTATGTGTGTTTTCACTTCTTGATAGAGATGTTTTGGGATTGCATTGTATGTTCTCTGGAATGGCACATTGTCTTTTAACTGTATGCCCATTTCCAAATCTTTAATGTGCTCTGTATCCCAGTCATCCTTCCCAAAAACATGACACTCTTCCCTGAGCATTTGCTTTACCTGCTGCTGTTGGCCTTCTGACAGATGGCTGAGGTTCATGGGTGGGTCCCTGGGCTCACCATGTGGCGCTCCACTTGATTGTTGCGCTGGTGGACTAACACTGCTGTCTGTTGCCTGAGGCAACTGTTCCTCAGAGGCCTTGGACTGCAATGGGTAGATGGAATCAACACTGTGCAACAGGCCAAGTGCAGTGTGACCGTAAAGCACATATGTTGTTATCAGTCATACTTTCTACAGTCATCTTGATTTTAACATTATCTTTTGGAGGGAGCTTAATTAACTGTTCTCTAATGACAAGGCTTGTTTGCTATGGTGCCTCATAGTTTGGCTCCAGCACTACATGTGACGCACTCAGCACACTCTTGTTTAGCCGGCTGCACTGTACTGCCATCACTTTGTTCTTCGGGATGGTCACTGGCTGTCTGCCTACTCTGGCTAAGTGGTGGCTCTGGTAGTTTTGTGTCCTACCTCCAGTGCTATGCACAGTCTCTTTACCATGTGGCCGGAAGGAATACAGTCTTCACATGTGTCATTTGTCAGGGCTAGTTCTTTAATTACACTAAAGCCAATGATGGGGCATTCAATGTCATGGTTTGCAGCCAGGTTTGTCACTCATCCCAGCCACAGCATCTTTGAACAAGTTCACTTCAATTTCCATCTATCCCTCATGCCTTATGTCTGTTCCATTTGCACCTGAGAGCTCCAATGATCCATCTTCAAGCAGCTCTGTCACTGGTCACACCTCGACATCTGGCAGGTACTTCCTTTTCCAGTTCGTTCCCACTATTGAAACCTGCGAAACCAGTGTCCCACAGTATCGTAGTGTCGATTCCCCCAGAGAGGCTCGAACTAGACATCTCTTCCCTACTAGCTTCGCTGTTTGCCGTTGTTTACCAGTGAGTGGTGCTCTTAGACTGAACAGATCTACTTTCTCTATATTTTCAGCAGGATGGTGCAGAACTTCAATTTTGCTTGTGCTAGCTGAGACATTTTTCTTTTGACAATCTGATGCCCAGTGTTTTGTGCTGCCACACTTGAAACAGTGATCACACTTTCTATCAGGCTTAGACTGTTGACATTTCCGACACTGTTTGCTATTTGTAGTCTTATGCTGTGCTCGGTATTTTCGATCTGATTTTGAATTGATTCTGAACTGTACTTCAAACCAGACTTGACTCTTTTTGAAGCAATGGCAATTTGTTGTCTCAGAGCCTGTATGGGCGTTTCTTTAGGCTCCTGAACAGCATGTGTGAGGGAGTGGTACAGTTCTGTAGCATCCTTTTCAATGTAATGCATCCGCAGAACTTGCCTGAGAGCTTGCAATGTCAAATCCACTCCACTTTCAAGATAACTCTTCAGTTTTGTTCCTGAAGCTATGACTTGAATGACAGCTTGTATGACTTCTCCCTCATCATATCCTTTTGTAAGGGCCCTTTGAATTTGTCTTTCCAAACTAGTGTAGATTAGTTTATCCTTTTGATTTGGTTCTCCAGTTTGTCCAATTATTTTTAAAAGTGTTACTTTTCTTCTATCTCTGTCACAATACTTTCCTAGTCAGACAACATCTCTTGCACTTGCGACATGATAGCATAGAATAACAAACATTATTGAGCTACAACTGTGCTACATTTTAGTATTTACCATTATCCTGTAACTTCCACTTGTGGCCACAGTTACTGCTGTTCAGCAAAAGTTACATAGGCTAACTGTAATGATGATGACCCATTGCAACCCATTTGAAACAGTATAGGCCAAAGTCAAAGTACAAAATTCCTCAAGGGTGTCAACAAAGCGAAGTAGATGTTTTGAGATTACAACACGAATTGTGTCACTATATTTGAAAAAGAAGAAGGATGTTGAAGAGGATTTTTTATGTCAAGACTATCAGAGGGAGAAACTTAGTTACAGTTTGTGTAATTAATGTGTGCTGGAGGTCAGGCAACCCTGCTTTTCTACTCTTAATTTGAAATGGAGAAAAGATAAGTACTTAACAGGCATCCCATCTGAGCACAGATAGTTCTGTTTGAAAAATATGCAGGTATGCACTGCAAGACACAGACAAGATATGAAAGTTCAATGAGTCAAGATTGGGTTGGCATAATTCTTGTGCCTCCAGAGTTTATGCACATTCAAGGAAACATTTTCTTTTCTTCTACAAATATGTGAAGTAGGAATGTGTGAATGACTATGAAAAGGCATGGCCAATATTCGTATAAGGTTGAAACACATGTAAGTTGTGGAAAATTCAAATATTAAGATGAAACTTTCTAACATTCAGAATCTGAAAATCCCTGTTTCTACACTGTTTCTGTGAATACCTGAAGCTGCTTCACACACATCACAGGCGGGAGAGCTGTGTTGGCTTGCAAGCCATTCACACTAACAAGACTCACCTATTTTCCCTCCTCATGGCAATACTGAGCATCCAACACAACAACAACAAAGGAACACTGCTGGCAGAGAAGAATTTATTGATTTATTCTTTATGCTAACTAGAGTTTGCAGTTGCACAAACAAACAGCACTTTGCTTCTCTTTTGTTTCATACCAAGTCCCGCCCCTAAATCATTCTGACCCCAATAAACAATAGAGTCTGAAAATACAAAGGCACAAAGGCATCTCTGATGTTGATCCCAAAGTTTCTATCCAATTTTTTCAGGTGTGTGTGTGTGTGTGTGTGTGTGTGTGTGTGTGTGTGTGTGTGTGTGTGTGTGTGTGTGTGTGTGTGTTTATGCATGTGTGCACAGGCTACAGAAGATGTAGAGCTCCGGCCCTACTGTTTTCTCACCTGGGGCTCCTAACTAGCTCAGAGAGTATGGTCATACAGCTCACAGGTACTGCAGGACAATTACACAATTATTATTTGCCAGAGACTACCTTTGTCTTTGATGTTGTTCCTCAGACAACAATGCTTTCCTCCTCTTCATCCCTCACCGGTACTCACAGAGTGTTAATTACAAAGGCGATTACCATCTGCATCCAAACCACTGTTTCCCAGACTGTAGACTAGGAACCCGATGTGGGTTGCAGACACTTCAGAAGAGGACTTAACAGTTAGGTGGCAAGTGGATCATCATGTCAGGTGATAAACTGGGTTTTCCAGAAAATGATATATTGATTTAAATATAAAAACTGTGAAGAACAAAGCTGTGGCATGAGCTCTAAAATAATGTTAATGTGAAATTTGTGAGGATCATTGTAAGATCAATAGGCCTACTCACTATCTGACAGAAGCACAATAATTTTCTGATTGCCATGTAAAAGGGTAGCAAATAGTTCTTAGAAATTGCTTAAAAACAATCTTTAGATTGTATTATAGCTAATATAGGTAGAATATTTTTTTTATTTGTTGAAATTCTCTTTACATCTTGACAGCAATCAATAAAGAAACAAGTCGAGAATGTGGCTATGCAATGAGGGTTGGGGCTTCTTCAGTTCTAACTGGCTAGTGGAGAGTCTCAGATATTTAACCTGGGGTTGTTATCATGGTCACTGAAATGATGGTTTGGCTGACTGTGTGAACAACAGTCATTAAGGCTGTCACAAGAGGCCAGCTGTGAAAAGTTGTAAAATCTCCTTGGAAGGTATGAAAGGACAGCAGTGGGGAATAAGTAGACCTCCTCCTCTGTTCAGGGATGGTTTCTCCATTGAGTATCCCTGTCTGAAAAAGATAGGGATGCGAACAAATCCTTGTTCCTGATATCCTCTCGTGGGAACCTGATGTTCCTGTCTGACTTGATGTATTCTGTGAAGGCTTGCATCTCCCTCTTGGCTGCAACCACTGACCCACCAACTGGATGGTGTCACGACTGAGGGTTGACCCACACTTACTGAAGAAAGCATAAACTGGTCTCTCTTTTAGCTTTGTATTTTTCAGTAAAATTTTGCTCTTTAACTGCTAAATGCTCTATGTTCACCAGTTAGTTTGTAACTTTTCATGTCTGTGGCGAAAATGTAGGTCTGCTGTGTGGTGCTGAGCAGGTAGTGTATAGTGGGTTTTTAGAAGTTTTTCATTGAAAATAGCAACCTGCTGAAAATGACACTTGAGTAAACATGATTTGTAGTAACATTAATTTACTACAGAGAGCCTGCATCATGAACTGGGTACATGGAGTTTGAAAGAAAAAGCATTATAGACACTAAATGTTAGGATATTTCAGCTTCTGCTGCTTTGATTTTGACCATTCTTTCTAAAAGTTGCATCTCATGAGTGCCCCTGTTTTATGGAAGAACAATACTAAATCACTGGAGTACATTTTTAGGGAGATAAAACACCACTTGTCTGTTGAAATGTTTCTCAATTACATAGTCCATTCATGGTGAGAAAACAGATTTCTTTAGAGATTTGTGCTGGAGCAACATTTTGTTATGTGCATAGGCAATGTGGACATCTGCGGTGTGTAACAAATCTCATCTGCAATGTCAGTTGGTTCAAAATGTATCTTTGTGTACCAGGCAGGAGGCCATCACAAAAACCGAGCTGGAGATTGTTCACATTGTGTCTGTGTCCTACAACGGAAGGTTTACCCCAGGTTTCCTTGGTTTGATTGAACTGGGTGCAGGACTCGCACTCTTTTTAATGCTGATGAAAGACAAACTTACTCAGTGGTTTTAATTGAAGAGTTTGAAATCAGATGTGAGTCGCTCAAGTCATGTGATCATTTTTAAGTTTCAGCAACTTGGCTTCAGGAAATGCAATGCTTCCCCAGTTTTGGCAGCACAATGATGCGCACCATTCTTCAGAAGCCACCTTGCAACTTGACAGAGACTCCACTGTGAGAGAATGGAATGTGCTTAAAGCAAGCAGAGAAACACTTGGCAGCGTCCTATGTGTATGACTTGGTCCAAATAGTAAGTACAAACAATCCAACATCAACAAGGTGGTTAAACTGTCTCTTATGCTGCCTTTGAGCAGTGCAGCATGTGAGAGGGGATTCTCACATCTCAGCATAATAAAAAACAAGTTCAGATGTCGTCTGTCACATACTCGTCTCTCAGCCCTGATGCACATTCACCTATCAAAGATGACCACACAGACATTTGACCCACAGCCAGCTGTTTGAGCTGTGGATGGAGGCAACTAATCTGAGGCTCAACCAAAATTGTGTTTATTAAAACCATGCTGTGTATGGGGTGAGTATCAAACACCATTTCCTGGTAGTCACCTAAGTACCTGAGTAAAAAGGTTATATGCACCTCTGAATATGGGCTTCAGATTATCACTAAGCAGCCAACAGACCATCCTTATGAACATAAACAGATAATATTTTCATAAAGTGTCAATTTCAGTCAGCAAAGGTTGTAAACCTTCCAATAAAATGCTTGGTTTACCTTCCATTATAAAGCACACACAGACACACATTCACACACATCACTTTGTCACTTTGATGCCAAGAACAGATATGCCCAAGTTTTTTTTTTTTTTTTTAGGCTGAGCACATCGCCATCACAGTAGGAACGCATTATTCAAATAGATCTTTGTTACTCCTCCAAGATGATTGTGGCACAATCAGCCATGAAATAAGTTTGCTGTTTTAAAAGTGTTATTCTCCCTCCAGGTCTCTCAGGTGTAGCTTTGTATTCAGGTCGCCTTGCCTGCGCCAAAAATCAATCTCAATCAAAGGTGCCGAGGAGTTTATCATAAATTATCATGAAAAGGGTTCCCACTCAGTAGATGCTTAATTACAATCTCATTTGAATAAGTTTGCATATTAATGAGTTTGGAATGAAAATGGTTTGTGGGGTTGGTGATGGGGGGCCGGGGGGTAACCCGCAGCGATAATGACGGTCCTTTAAAATGTATGCGATATTATTGCTGGTGGAGAGTCACACACTTCTCTCTCTCTCTGACACACACACACACACACACACACACACACACACACACACACACACATAAATGTGTACATACGCAAGCACCCATTGAAACACACAGGCATATGCTCAAACATACTTGCAAAGTGACGCACACACATGCAGGCTATACACACATTAGTGTGAGCACATGCACACTCAGGGGCGTTATAATATGATTAATGGGGGAGTGTCTCTGACATTAATAAACTATAACCAAATTAAAGACTTCATTAGTCTCAACTTGGGCTCAGCGTTTGGTCACACAGTGAATAAGCGCTGTGTGATATTTGCCTTGCATGACTTTTCCTTTTTCTTTTCTTCCTTTCCATGCCATAAAAGTTTTCTTTCAAATAAAGTTCTCCTGCCAGATTCTGTCTGTGTGTTATTGAAGTTTGTGTACCGGAGTCATTTAACACAGATATCTGTGAAGAGCTGACTTTCAATTTTTGAGCTGGATGAGGTATGAATGTGTGTGAAATGGATGTCTAGAGATCCAGATATCTTGCAGTTAAGTCTGTTCTTGCAGTGCCATGCAATATAGAAAGCTAATTGAGGCATTAAATAGTCAACACTTAGGGCTCTATTTTCGTCCCTGCCGCGGGCGGGGCACAGGGTATGCATCCCATGCAGTGGTATTTTCATGCAGTGCAGGCGGGCGCGCAGCGCACTTGGTATTTTGGTAAACCGAGGTGCACAGAGGTACGCCAGGATGGGCGTTGCAGCGCAGTAGGAGGAGGTGTCGGCATAATAAGCCAGCGGATTTGGATTTTCGGTCCATTTTGGTCCACGTCGGCGGCATAAAAGTGCGCTGAAAGCTCGCCACCCCAGACCTGGTCAACTATGTGCGCCAGTGGCACACCGCTGGGCAAGTGGATTTTCGTAAACCGGCGGAGTCATGCGCCCACGTCACCAATACCTCACAGACAGGTTTCCACAGTGTCTGGCATTTCACTGCGATCAATAATTAGCAACAGCCACGATTCAATGCAACTATCTGAGTCAGCACATACAGTCAGACCTAAATTTATATATTTTGACCAGTATCTCATCTGACCACATCGCAAGCGCGTTCGGCACGCGTAATGGTCACTCAACCTGACCGAATGTACACGGGTGAAACAGGGATGCAAACCAATCAATTAACACCGCTGTGCCAACCAGAAACAGCCGTGGCATCCTACAGAGCATATAAACTGCATCTATCTCAGAGCACTCGAGAGACAGAGAGAGACAGACACACGGAAAAAACGTAAGTAATGATTGTAGTCCGCTATTACCCACGTCATTTCTTTCCAAATAAAAATGTTATCATTGTAATGCTTAATGTTATCTACAAAGATGGAGTACATCATTGCTTTGAGGAGGATGAGGAGGCCGAGGATTTACCATCTAAGGACCTCCTCCTGGGAGAAGTTTGGGCGTCGGACAGTTTCCTGTGCGGGCTCAGTCATCCTCGAAACTTGCCATGCGCCTCGCCAGCGGCGTTTTTAAAGGTGAGGCGAGGAGCTGGTGTGATTGGTGAAGATTAGACTCGGCTGTGTCAACCAATCCATGCCTTCTCCCCTCCCTCCTTCCGAGTTGCACCGCTGGGTGGGACTGAGATGAGAAGGGGGAGTACTTGCGCCGGCAGCGCAGTGCACGAAAATACCAAAGTCTGCACCGTCACGCCCCATCGGCGCAGTGGACCTGACCTTGCGCTGCGCCGGTGGCGGAATCAAAAATAGAGCCCTTTCTGTCTAAAAAGGAAAAGCACAGAAAGTTGTGTAGAATTAAAGAAAATAAAGAAACATTAAAATTGAAGGTTCTGGCTTTATTCCCCTGCTTTGCTATATATTACTGCAAAATCCCACTTTTTTCGGAATTACATAAGGCTCTGTTATTATAATTTTCATTCGGGAACTAGCACCATTTTTGCAAATATTGGTGATGTTGCTAACGAAACATACATGATGTCCAAGCTGAAGAAAAACAAAATCCAGTGCATTATTTAGATCATTTAGATGAACTTTACAGGGTTTTTAAGCATACGCCGTAGGAGCATTTTAAGACACAACAAAGTTTTGTCAGTTTTCTTATTTTTCAATCCACTAAAAGACCATCATCAGGGGGCCAAAAGACAAAAAAAACATGACAGTGAACAGACGTATTTGTTGTAGATGCATGGCCATGCCATGTCCATATTTTTGTTGTTGTTGTTGCTGTTGTCCTTCTGCTTCTTCACTAAAAGTGTTTCCGCAGCAAAAACTGTAAGACCAGATCAGATGATGAGATCAATCAATGATCAGATTCCATCCAGGTTACAGATTCCATCCACTACTCTGTTACATGAAATGGCTTTCACTGACCTCAAGGTCAACTTCTTTGCTCAATTGGTCTTCTAATAATTTTGTGGCTTTTTCTCAATTTTCTCAAAATCAGTTTTTTTTTGGGTTGTTCGGGTTGAAATTTCAATATGCCAGTCCCTGGCACTGATTATACAAGCCAATGAATTTCTGTCAAAGTAGGTGAATGGACTATTTATGCAACACTTTTCTGGTTCAAATTTATCTTGCCCTTTGACACATAGACTGCTAAGGCCAAGGACCGAAACCACCAAAGTGGATGTTCCATCTCCTGAGTCACAGCCACCCCAAAGGTAATTATTTTAGTGAGATGTGAGGACACCACAAATGTGAAAAATTTATACAATGTAATTGGCTACATGGATTTATACGAAATTCGGTTCACACGATCTCAGGCCATGACTCAATGCATAAAATTTGGTAATGATTAATTGAAGTTGGCATGGCTTATCAAGCAAATCTAAATTTGCTGACATTTCCTCATTCATATGCAACAAGAACACAGAAATTCTCTACATAGTAGAATCAAGTGTTTCAAATGGTATTTAGATTTTTTCAAACAGTGAGTTTGCAGCTTCTGGTCTCCTGCTACAAAAATGGATTTTTTGCAATCTGCTTGGTTCCTGATTATTTTTCTTGTTTTCAATTTTATCATGTCTAATATTTGAAATATGTTCTTTATATGAAGTATGACATAATCTCAAGGTCCAGTTTAGTCCAGAGTGACAGAGCGTTGGTTGCTACCAGAAAAAAGAAAGCAATCTACTTACCAGTTCTGTCAAGAGATACTTAGAGCACATGCTTCAGCAGGATGGTTCCAAACAAGTGTAATGATCATGAGTCAAAAGCTCAGCCTATCCACTTCAACCACACCTTTAAAGTGTTATCGTGCAGGTAAAGGTCAACTTCCTTTCTCCTTCTGTGATGTGAGTTCCAAATAATAATCAGGGTGGAATGGATTGCATCAAGCGCCTGCGACACCTAAATGCCGTGTTCAGGAGGAAGAGGATGCCATCTGCATGACAAACTCAATCTTAGCAAAATGAGATGAATTTAATAGTCCTCACCTTCCTTCTAAAATACTGCACTGTGTATAAAAGTGGTACTGTGGGCAGTGCACAGTGAACACTGTGTTGTCTCTGTATTTCTGAATATTCACTCCTGTCAGCACCCATACAGAGAGAGAATTTAAGTGTATCCCAGCTGCTAATATTTGATGATGCATTTATCTGCTGTAGTGTGAGGAAATAATTTGACTCAGTGGAAAAACAATGATAGTCAGAGCATCCCTGGTGCTTGTGGACATTTAGCTTGCATGTGGTACTTCCAGACTTTGCAAGCAAATAAGATAAGATAAGATAAGATAAGATAAGATAAGATAAGATAAGACTTTATTGATCCCACTCCAGGGAAATTCAGTTGTTACAGCCAGCAAGTCTTACAAAGAGCAAGCACAGTGGCATAAAGAGGTCAACATGAAAAGTGCACAAGATAGAAAAACAACTATGTATATGTACATTTGTACAGATTATAAAACAATAGCAAATACCATAAAAATCCTACTGCCATAAAAAGTACTATTGCTAATATTCTTATGAGAAACTATTAATGTCATATGTTGTATTGCACTTGAGAAACACTAGGACTATGTATATGCATAATATGCGCAGTTTATAAAAGTACTGTTGCCAATATGGATAATAAATAGTGTTATTGCACAGTGGAGAGAAATATACAACTTAGAAATTGCACCAGGTGAAATGGATAATGTGAGCTATATCCAAATATCCAGTATGGGACTAAAGTAGTATGAAGAGCAAGAAATTCTGCAGAGGGAGGTGGCTCAGGACATTCATTCGGCAGAACTCGGTTCTATTCCCATGTGAAACCAATAGTCATCTTTAATTGTTTTAAAGAAGTAGTTATTTTAACCCAAACTATCTTTTCCTTAACCTAACCAAGTGGTTTGGTGCCTAATCCTAATGAACATACAACTGTCTCATGAAATATTGCACAGAAATGCCTAATGATGTATTTATGAATGTACTGAAATTTCCTTATAATCGGCGAGTCCGTACATAATGCACTGTATTTACAGCCCAAATAATGATTGCATGTTATTTGCAACTGTAAATATACACAATAGTGACTGGGCTATTGTGTATTGTGATATTTTGTGATATATTATGATAAATCATCCTTCAGCATCTGTGATGGTGCTAGACTTAAAATGGGCAGAGAAGATTTGATTAAATTGTGGTGTTTTTAAATTATGATTAAGATTCAGATTTGGATGTATCAGTTTCATATAGAAAGCATATACCTGCCTTTATTTATGTGGTTGAGTACCATACGTCTTTTTGCCTGTGAACCAAGTCCACAGATGTGAAGTGACAACTGTAAGTGAATTCATCATGTCAGGATATGGGAGTCTGTTGTTTGAATGGTTTTATGTTTGATGTGTGTCTGCATGTGGGCATATGCCCATATGTGTCTGGGTGTATTTGTGTCTAGATGAGTGGGAAAGGGTTCTTTCATAGGTGTGGAGGATGAGTGGAATATGTGCTTGTGTGTGTTTTTGCATGTACACATGCATGAGAGAATGGGTAGATATGTAATGTCTGCATGACATCGAAAGGAGGACACTCAGAAACTCTGAAACACTCAGCAGCGTTTGCACAGTCAACAAGGTATCAACACAGCAAAGTCCCTCATTCCCTTCATAGTACTTCTGTACTCCTGTACCTTAAAGTCGCATCATATTTCATAACATAAATTCAACACTTTAAATTTATTTGTATCAGGGTGGCCATGGCCCCCACTTGGCAGCAACCCTGTAGGTTCTCTCTAGGAATGAAGTAGTCGTCCTATCTCTTTAAAAAGGCATTGTTGTAGTCTTTTTTCCTATTCTTCAAACTCAAAGAAGCTGAATAGCTTTGCTGCCCTTTGTGTAAATGAGTGAGCAGACCTGGACTTCCCCACCCTCTCTGTTTAGCTTGGTGGCTAGCCTAAGGTGCTAAAATTGTTGTTTCCACTCCAGCAATTCTCCCAGGCATGCAAATCTAAACTCCTCGAGAGGGTTAAAATCCAACATTTCGATCCGCTCCCATCACTGTGCCTACGGAGATCTTGAGGTGAGTGGTCATGAATTCCTGTATCGACTGTCCGGGTTGTCATCGTGTGTGCTCTGGGAGACTAGAAAAATGACATTGTCTGCAACACTGCATGATTGCAGACTGAATATTGTTTCTTTCATGTCCTTGTTTTCTTTAGCAACGAAGGAGAACCGGGTTGTGAGGGAGGTAATGGAGTGTCTACTTGTTTCTTCACGTTACTGCTGGAATTCCTCGTGAATTGCTGCAATGAGAGCTAATCTTGCATCTGGTCCAGAGAGTTGAAAATAGAATGTTACTGACCTCACTACAGCATGATTTTTGAATTGAGTCACATTGCTGCCTGCACACCAGAGGTTGGTGTGAAGGCGAATTTGTCCTAGTCTTGATCTTTTCTGTGAAAAAATGTTAGTTTTGTTTGCAATCCAGCAGCTGGGGGCTGCCATCTTGAATCTCGCACCAGTCTCATCAGGTCTCGTGGTCAGAGATGCATCATTCTCCTTGAACTATTTCTTGACTATTTCACAAACTGCTGTGAGACTGTGTTGGACATGAACATAACTGCGCTGAGCATTTTACTGTCTGAGTTTGCAAATATAAAAATCACTCACTCACTTTGTACACAAAATTAATCATGAAGTCAGGTGAGATTAAAACACTTCACTTGTAAAATGAAACAGTCAATAAAGACTGACTTAAAAATAAATGTTTCATCTTAGCAAGTCTAAAAAGGTGAGTAGATTGAGTGACGCTGCTTTTATCCTCCACTCCATCCCCACTTATTAGGCCTACTGTGAGAACATAATGAGCACACTGTAAACATTATGTAACACTCGATAATGCATGATGCTCCACATAATGCTTTAAGTAAAGTGTCACCTTTGTTCTCCGTAGGAAGCATGGTTAGTGGGGCTCAATTGTTGTGAACAACGTGCTGTTTCCCCTGCAATGGAACAATATAGCTGTCAGTGCAGGCTGAACAGCGCCGTGTGCATAGTTCGACAGGAATTCAACACTGGCTGGGAGACCTTGGGCTTTCAAGAAAGAGAGAAATGAAGGCAGGAGAGGGGGGAAAGTGTGCAGTGTCCAATCCAACGATCATCCTTGATGCAACAGCAGGGACTAGTGGTGAAACACAGCTACATGTGCTGACTTTTCTCCTCTGTTTCCATCTTCCTTATATTTTCTCATCTTTGTTTACCTTTCCTCTCATTCTTATCCACTCTACTGTTGTTTCTTCTTTTTTCTTCCTCATTCTTCTCATATTCACCTCCCAGACTTGACCTTTTCCTCTGTTTGCAAGATTATTACAGCTACAATAATTACAGATTACACCAAGGGAAGAGGAGAGTTTGTGTGTATTGGTGTGTGTGCACTTGCGCGCACACACACACACACACACACACACACACACACACACACACACACACAAAGCAGCTTTTTATTAGATCTGTACAATAGAGCTTATTGACTTCTCATATTGGCTAAAGGGCAACACCCAAGAAATAGGGGAATTTTATTTCTGTTGTTTTTTATTGTGTATGCATGTGGGAAGTGTTTCACTCATTTCCAGCTGCAGTTGCTAATTTCAAACACAATTTTATGTAAGTTGTTATTTTTCCTAATTACATGATTCAGATGGTAGCTTTGACCTCTGACAGGTTTCTAAAGTTTCTAGTTTCTAAAAAGATTTTGAAAAACAGACTGTTCTTGAATGAAAAATCATCAAATTCTTGTCAAACATGCTTTCTCTGTTTCTTTTGTCGGTCCTTATATTTCTTGACATGCACAAATACAAATCATCATGTTTGACTGTGTATTTCGCAGCGTATTGATGAGCAGAAGCCAAAAAGATGGGAGGTGGAGAGTGTTCAGCTGTGTGGAAGAATCTGAGCTTAATCAGAGCTGAGGGCAAGCAGATTAATTACACCACGACTTATACACACAACACCTAAAGTACACACTTCATTTTCACACACACACATGCATGCACACACACACACACACATGCACGCACAAACACACGTGAGCAGAAGTAGACACCGGTGGCCCCGACTAATAAAGACGGCATGCTAATGAGCAAGTGTAGCCCCTGTTAAGAAAAAGAAAAAAAGAAAACAGCCATGGAGCAAATAATTCATAAAGTCATATTGATCTGTGAGTAGAGACGTTAAGCCTCCATTAAGGGAAACAAAAGGAATGCATCATGCTTCATCAACAGAAGAAGCTAAGGGGAGAAATGTGAGATCTCAGACAGATTGTCATTAAGGACGTCACGTGACATCCTCGCACATGCACACACTCGTCATGTTTGCACTCAAGCACACATGATCACAATGACAGCAACACACACAGAAAAGTGGATGTGTGCCGCCCTCACACTGCAACACAGAAGGAGAGGAGGGGAGTGAGAGAGAGGAAAAGACAATAATGAAAGATTAAGAGGAGTAGAAGGAGAACAAGAAGGGAGGGCTCCTCTAATAAATCAGAAAAACACGCAGCTCCCGTTTGTTTGGTGATGGACTCAGGCTGAGCTTTTATGTGCTGCGATCCTGCAGCACGCCGCATGAATACTAAATCTTTACTGTTAAATAGCTCAACATGGTCACCACAACGGGACGCAACTGAAGCAAGCATACTACAAACAGAAAAAACAAACTTGGTGTACATGAAGTCACTGGAAAATAAAGGTTTTTTGGAGTAGTTGACCCAATTTACTAAAAAAAAAAATCTGTCTTCTCGCTCCTCTTTTCTGTATAGTTAATCACACTTACAATATATGTAAGTATGTATGTGCGCCGATCTTTTTGAGCTACACTGTCCTGAGCAACGATGGATTTCCTTATTGTATTGCATGTATTCGTTGATATGGCACTTAGATGTCAGACTTTGTACTGTTACATTGTAAATATTGTGAATGGATTATGTGAATAATGCTGATACAATTAATGCTTCTGCTCAATCTTGGACCAATATGTGTGAAAGTGACGTCTGTGTCTGGATATACTTGATGAAGATGTCACTTCGATATATCAGAGCTGTATTGTACAGTCAATCTTCTGACAGCATCACCTAATGTTAAGGCATTGTTCATGTACTTGCCTGTGTTCTTTTTTGTGACTGTTAAAAATGAAAAAGTATATTAGGGGCAGATCAAGGCCAAATTATCCTGACACCGGAGTGTCTTTCTTGAGAGTATCTGACTTTGCACAATGTAAAAATAGCTATGACATTCAAGGTGGTTAGCCGCCTTGGGATGGCTACCCACGGGATAACTATCATCAGCACATAAACATGAATTTAAAAGCATGTATTTAGTTGGTGGAGACCAAACCACAGCTAAAAATAGAATGAATATTGGATTGAATTTTGAAGTTATCAGAAACACAATTCAAATGAACACAAATGTTGCTCTGTGTCTGCTGGAAATGTCTGCTAACACATTTACAAGATATTTATAAGATATTTCAATGGCTGCTCTTGAAGCATGGTTTTCATTTCTTTCTTAATTCCAGGGAATTGGTCTATTAAAATATATACTACCATATTTCACTGTCAGAAATGGGATCAAAGCCCAGCACACCTTAGTGTCTTGGTGAACTCAGGCAGTTTAAAACATGTGGTGTGAGGGGAAAAAGAATGCACAATATTTTGCTACTTATCCAAATGATTACAGCTTTGTCAAGCTGACATGAAATGCTTTTGTTTTTTTGTATGTAATGTCTTGTAATTGCTGGAAATGTGTGCTGTTCACTTGAGACAGAATACTAAAACTAGAGCAACAAATACAAGAATAATTGCAAGTATTTGGCAATTTTGAGTTTCATCTCTGTCACTGTGTAAAAGCCTTAAATAGAGTAATAGCTTAAATGATAAAGAAATCTTCACTGCATTAGAGATGGCTGGTCAACAATATTGCCTGTACTGTGCAGTGATTTGAGTGTGAATTGCTCAGAGAAGTAGAGTAATGAAGAAATGCTATCCTATTAAGGGAAAAAAGTTAAAATCTATTAAATGAGAAAGCAATGTCATCAAAAGGCATTCTGTATATGACTGTGAGTGATAAAGCTTGTTCAGAAGGTATGTACAGTGTTTATACAAGACCATTTCTCCTGCAAATGCATGCACACGCGCGCACACACACACAAACACACGCACACACACACGCACACACACACACACACACACACACGCCACAGTTTTTGGCCTGTCTTTGGTGCATCAGAATTATTGAGATTGGCCTGGCAGAGGTCCAAACCTTGTTTCGGGTTTAGCCCATGCTGAGAGAGGAGAGCAGAAGCAGAGAGTGATATACTTCATCCTGGCTCTCATTAGACAACTCGGGGAACACGTCAAACTGCAATTTGTTTCCCTTGCATCCAATAAACAGCTCATTCACTGGTCAATCAGTCACCACAGCGGCTAGTCAGATTAAACCCAGTGGAGGTTGACAGAAAGAAAAGAAAACCGGAGGGGAAAGAGGTTTAGAGGAGAAATGGGGAGGGGGCAGCTGAGGCAAACAACAAAGACAATAATACTGTTCATGTGAAATATTTGGTACTGTTTACTGGAAAAGCAATGAGAACAACACCTGGTGAATCATACACTGTGGTGTTTCATATTAACACCTTAGAACATATCATAGCATAATGTTGTTTGTAATGACAGGACACAACAATATCTGAAATGAGAAAAACTTTAAACTGAATGCAAAATCATTTGAAATGACATGTTGCTAAATCTGTCAGTATTGTATGTAAAACTAGTGAACTCTGCAGGGACTATACTTGAAATAAAAGCAGCAGGTGATGGTACAGGGATGAGGCACAGCTAAAAATCATGCAGCGTTTTGTTTTGTTTTGTTTTTTTCACCAAAAGCATTTCCTGTATATTTAGTAAGGGTCTAATGGTACATGTATTTCTCTCACACAGTACAAGATTTTGGTGGTACGTGACTTTCTGCGGGTCAATATGTTATATTAACCAAATAATTACTATCAAAATAGCCTAATATGCTCTAATTAGGCCTATGTCTTATCATGTGCAGAAGATACATCTAAAATGTATGAGTCTCACCCAGAAACCTTGGCAGGGGTACAGTTGTTGTGTGTTAGCGACACTAGTAGGGAAAGCTGCATAAGGCAAACTAAAGTGAGAAGGGTCTACCATGTCAAATAGATCTATCATTTCTAGAAATAATTTGTGCTGACCTGTTGAACTGAAGGTGGGTATGCCTCTGGATACACATACATTCAAAACATGCGAAAGTGAGACTGTCCTCCCAAGAAGACCAACAGCATCAGCTGTTTCACTTATATCTGTCTGTACTTTCAAGTGATGAAATCCTTGAACGTAGTACATTTTATGATTTCCATTTTTCATAATAAACAACAAACATGTTCTCTTCCAAAATGTGGCAAACCATGAACACAAACCAGAGACTCTGTGTATCATTTCACCCATAACATCTCATTATATACAGGGCTTCAGGATGGCAGCATCAGCTGGTTTGTCCAACAAACACTCTGACCTTAAGATGTAACTACTCCACATTACTCCACACCTCAAGATAGAGTGGGTTGTTCACTAATCAGAAGGTCGCCTCCTCCAGTTTTCATGTGGAAGTGTCCTTGGGCAAATGGCCAGTGGTGGTTAGACTAGAAAAGCGCTGCATCAATGCAGTCCATTTACCATTTACCAATACAGACTACTGGATACACACTAGACTTGGTTTGACAAAAGGTCAGAAGGTCACCAGAATCACTAGGTATCATGCAATGGAAACAATGAAATCTGCATGTCTGAAATATTGGTGTTCATGCTGTCATTAATTAATAACACCATTACATTTCCTTTGGTGCCCCTGCTGCTTCCACTGTGCATTTTTGTCCTCATTACTGGTATAAACCACTTTGCACCCCATAGGGGATACTAACAGAAGTTAAGACTTTTGTTTTTGCAAAATCACCACAACCAACACCTTCCCAGGCACACTTGTGTTTAAGTGTCACTAAAATGTTGATGTATTCCTTAAATAAATAACTTAACATCACACAAATGTGAGAAGAAAACACAGTCTGTCTTTACTGGAGCTGCTGTTGTATTCAAATGTGAGTTAAGGTGTGCCATACACGTGAAAAGAAGGCATTTGGAGATAATAGTGGAACATGTGGGTGTGTGTGTGTGTATGTGTGTGTGAACAGGCATATCAGTGCAATATGGAGGTCACATGTATGAATGTATGTCTGGATATTGTGTATATTGTGTATTAAGTGTTATAGAGGCGTGAGTGAAACTATACATTTGTGTAAAGGTGCATTTCTGCATGTGTGTTTGTTTGTTTGTATGTTCATGTGCGTAATTCTGTTGTGCTCTGTGTTTTGCGTGTGTGTGTGTGTGTGTATGAGACGGCTGTTGTCCTTGTCAGAACACCTGCTGTCTCCTCCCCTCCTCTCTCCTCCTTCCTTTCTTCCGACACTTCATCAATTCACACACGCACACGCACGCACACACACACACACACACACACACACACACACTCACACACTCACACACACAAACACACAAACACACACTCACACACACACACACACACACACACACACACACTCACACACACAAACACTGCAAGGGACTTCGTCATGTCACTACTGTATATAGTCACATGGATTTAGCACGTTCCTTTAAATCATATATTGTCTCACTAAACACACAGTCTCTCTCACACACACACACACACACACACACACACACACACACACACACAGCTAAACCTCCTCCTTTCTGTACCGTTCCCTTTATTTTCTATTCTTGTGCCAACTTCTTTCATCCCCTTTTCCCTGTTTTTCCACCTTCCGCCTTTCTCCTCCACTCCTGCATCCATCCTTCCTCTCTCTCCCTCTCTCATTACCTTAATTAGATCCAGCAGATGAACATCGTCTAGTCTGTTGGGGAGGAGGCTAGGCCTCGGTGATGCAATAAGGCTCATTTGCATCGGCAAAGTTAATTGCGAGAGCGGAGCAGGTGTATGGCAATAATGATCATCACACATGACACTCACCTGTGACCGGCGGCATACGTGACACACACACACACACACACACACACACACACACACACACACACACACACACACACACACTGACACACACGCATGTGTTCAGCAACGTGCATATTGGATTTTAGACACACACACACATGCTCATGCATCAGGAAATGGGAGAAATCTTAACACACACATGCGCAATCATCTCTTGTCACCAAGTTTTTATTTCCTAACTAATCCCCAAATTCATTCTGGTAATATCTATTGGAAGTTGGCCACAGACATTCTCATTCCAATGACACCCAGTAGGCAAGTAAAATATCAGTGAAATATGAAGAGCACATTCACACGAAATGAAAAATAGTGAATAAAAGCCTGGCATGCCCTGTGTTTGTGTGTGTGTGTGTGTGTGTATGTGTGTGTGTGTGTGTGTGTGTGTGTGTGTGTGTGTGTGTGTGTGTGCGTGTGTGTATGTGTGTGTGTGTGTGTGTCTGTGCGTGTGTGTAATAAAATGTGGTAGTAAGGACACAAACTAGGTGCTCTTGGACAGAGATCAAAAACATGAAAAAGAACTGTGGAAAAGAATTGTATTTTAGAGAGTACTGTGCTGTTTTGTGCTGTACATCCCAGAGAGCTATAAGACAGATTGTTTGGCCATTTAGCATGGATGTAGTTCTTGAATTACAACAACCACAACCATTTACTGGAATTGTACCCTTGTTTAATGGCAGGAAATTCAGAGTGGTCTAAGATGCCTTATTGAATGGCTCGTGAGCTTACTAATGGTGCATCATTAATACAACCCTGATTCAGTCATTTGAAAGCAAACTGTGTTTACTGACAGTGTTTTTATGAAGTGTTCCCAAGCCCATGTAGTAATGTCCTTTATACAATCACATATAGCAAGTGGTGACCTCACCCCATCCTTGCCTGAGAATGACTGAGTCTTTCAAAGATATAACTTTCATACCCAATCATGATACTATCACCTGTTGCCAATAAACCTGTTTATCTGTGGAATGTTCCAAACAGGTGTTTTTTTGAGCATTCCATAACTTTCCCAGTCTTTTGTTGCTCCTGTTCCAACTTGTTTGAAACACAAAAAAGGATTATCAAATTATCACATTCTGACATCTCTCACGCTCAGTCAGTCAGTCAATCACTCAAGTCAGGCTTTCTAAATCCTATAAAGCCTGACTTTAGTGACGTGTGTGAAGGATTTTGCATTGCGTGCAAACCATGTCTCACACAAAAAGATGAGGAGTGAATCTAACACAATGTCCTCCCCCAGATCCACCTCCATTTGATTCATTATTTTATTTAAAGAAGCTTGAAGCAATGAGTGGATAAGATCATCCAGATGCAGATCATCCAGGGATCGTACCCTTGATGAAAGGAAATGGTGTCAGGAAAGGGTCAACTGGAGAGGCCTCTTGGAAATTTGGAAAATGGGAGCTAAAATTCTGAGCAAAACTGCAGACCTGTTGGTATCCAAAAAAATAATAATAATAATAATCAAGGTAGACAGAGCTTCTCAGAGAGCTGCTGAAAGGACGTAAAGGTATTTCCAACATCACGATGCCAGAGATGGACCACAGGGAGAATTCTATCAATCAGAGAAGGTAGAAAAACAGGCTTAGCAGATACTGGTGCTAAGAAAGACAATGTATGGCAACCGAAATGGTGTTGGAATTTCTTCCAGATCCTCAAATTAAACTTAGCCAAAACATTTTTAGAGTAAAGAGAGGAAGAAGTATTATGGGGGAAATGAAAAGAGGCTGTCAGCAAGGCAGGTTTAGTGGAGAATGCCTTTATATCAAGCCATGGTCACCTCTCCTGACAAATCTAAAACTGAATTTCTCTAAGGTTGGCTGCCCAACAATAAAACATAAAATTAGGCAAAGCCAAAGCACAGAGAAACCCCAGGCTATGCTAACCTAACACAAACTGAAAAAACTAAACTAACCGAATCGGGACTATGGAGAACTGGGTTTCACCTCCAATGGTGAAAACCAGGTACTCTGTTTCAGTTCTGGCAAGAACACACTTGGTTGGAATGACTGTCAGGGATGCGGAATGCCAGCCTTTCAGGATTTCCATGAGGTTTCCCAAGTGCTCCTCCCAGGTGTTACTGTAGACAACAATATCATCAAGATATATACACTGGGTCAATTACTGGGTCACTGTGCAACCCAAATGGCAATACCTTAAACTAGAAGAGTCCACATAAGAGCTGAGAGTCGTGAAGGCTGTCAATCAGGCAGGCAAGACTCACCTGCTGCCACAGCATATAAGCACCACCCTGTATTCATCGAATTGACAGTTTTTTCATGTGGTGACAATGCAGATCTTAAGTATTTTTTTATTTCTGTTTTTTCCTGTCGGATACCTGCCTCCCTAACTCTTGTTTTTTGTGCACAGCTGCCCAATCTTTGCCTGTCTTAGTCTCCTACTGAAAGAATTGGATTCAACACTTGTCTGGCCTGTTCCTCTTCAGTCATCTCAGAGCTCTGTGATTCTTCTGGATTTGTCTGGATTTGTTTGTACCATCTCCAAACATCTATTAAAACTATTGACTTTTACTTGTCTCCTGATTCTTCTGTCAGAGTTGTGGCATTTTGGGTCCTTTCAATAACAAAACCAAACACTGAATGCTCAGAGAATAAATTTATGCTTTTTTTTTTTTTTTGTTGATTATTTATTTATTTGCTCAAATTTGTTACCATGCTGGTCATCACAGTACATAATCTATTTGATAGCCTATTAACAGGGGAAAAATGGCTCGGCTATTTTTGTATTTGCCAAATTTCTTAGTGTTATGATCACTTACTGTATAGTGTCATTGTGTTGGGTGGGAGATGTGAGTGCATCTTGAATGACATCGACCGATCTACTTTCTCTTTCGACCGTTTTCTCCTCTGATTAAGAAACTCTTAAACCTCTTAAAAGTCCTCCTCTCTACCCCTAACTGTTTTTCACCTTAGGAGCTCTCTCAAGACCTAAGATGCTTAGTGACTAACTTTTATCTTTACCGGGATCTAGTCTTAACTGTAAGGGGAAATTCTCAGAAAACATCATAATTCTACAAATTTTCTTAAAATTCCATCACAAAGAGCAGCTATTTGCACTAAGAAGCTTACGAATATGGCCTTAGATGTGTGCCTGACAATGACAGAGGCAGAGGGCGGGGTTTCCATGGAGTGGGAAAACTGGGATGGTGGCATTATTACAACGAAAGTCTACTTATCACACTACTATCAACAACTTTTTGCTACTCATAATCTATTAATAAAGCTGTCTTACATAAAGCTAACTTCCATTTAAATATAAATTATCTCAGATACAGAATGACAGTACCTTGACATTGTGTATGGAGTCTCTATGCAATATATTGGCCAAACCAATTAATTCAACCTCTAATTTAAAGGTTAAATCACCATGTTATGTTCCTTGTGGACACATCTAGAGGACACATGAACACCACACAGACTAGTTAGTGTCTCTCTGTGTGTGTGATTGTGTGTGTGTGTGTGTGTGTGTGTGTGTGTGTGTGTGTGTGTGTGTGTGTGTGTGTGTATGTAACACAGACAATGATATGACTATGATTCTGTATGGAAAATAACAGTATACTATGGGTCTTTACTGCAGCTGATGTTGAGGTGTGTATAGATGAGTATATGCAGTCCGAATGTATTAAAAGTCCCATTAGTCGACCTCTGGTTATAACTAGTCAAGAGCTTCCATAAGACATGTGAAGTTATAATTCATTACAAGTCAGTTCATTGTAAGTATATACTGTATCTTGAATATTGAAATTGCATTAGAAAGCAATATGTTTGTTTATGAGTGGAGTCATAAAGCATTATGAGTGTGTCATAATTCACTATAAATGCCCTCATAATATACTGTGGGCTTCATAGAAAGTGTCACAGTACATTGAGCTGTTTTAGAGGCTGCTGTGACTACACCTTAACACTGACCACGGACAGGCAGTGACATGAATGGATATTATTGTCCTTCATTTAATGAACTCGTTTGAATTCATCCATTTAAATGTGGATGTACAGTCACTTTCACCTCTCTCTGACTTACCATCACCTTGTTTAGATAGTCAAAGTACAACACTACAAATTGTGGCATTGCTCTCATGACACTGTTTTCCATTTTTATCACCCTCATTTTAGACGCATTGCTGGCTGCTCAACATCAAGCATCGCTGTCCAGGAAGTAAAGGGAAAAAAAGAAACTTGATGGGTTTGTCGTCACAGTCTGACCTGAATAATTTACAGACTTTAAGGTGTGGATCACACATCTGTGTGCCAGGTTGAGGGCTTGGCAATGTGGCTCACACTTGTGTGTTGCCAGGTTGGGTGGACAGGGTGGTGGTGGTGATGGTTGCACCTACGCCAACAGTGTAAGATGAATTTCTCTGTGCATATTTAACACTACCAGATTCAACACTCTTTCAAGCCATATTTAGATGCACTGAGGTGTGGCATCACACACACTTAAGAGGCAGAGTTTTCTTCAACAGGAACACAGGGGAGAGAGAACATATGAGCTGCTATACTGATAGAGTGTGCAGTAGGTCATGTCCACATTAATGTGGATACAGTAAAGTAGATCTCTCTCATTGTTGTATTTTGGGATTACATCTACACTAAGAGGAGGTTTCCATGACTGAAAACAGAGCTTTTCAGTCAGAGTGGTTTTCAGAAATGTTCCCGTATGATTACAAACTTTTACAGACATCAACAAGGACTTCCATGGAACAGCAGTGCTACAGCAAGAAATCCACTTTTTGTCACCCCCAACACTCTCTGAAGCCACCTTTGTGTGTCTGTACTTTAGCTTATGTGGTCTGATGACTCACTATAAAAAAGTGTTCATGATAGAGCGTCTCAGTACATCAGACCAGAAACTATGTTAGCTTTATTTAGCAGTTTTAAGAAATTAAATCACAGTTTTAGTTTGTGCAGTTGTGTGGCAGCACGTATGCAAGTATGCAAGCAAGTGTGAAAAAAAGTAAATGTGTTAGGCAATCATGAAATCCAGTGTCAAAGAAAAAAAAAAGAGATTATCTGTTTTGTTTTGTTTTGTTTTGTTTTGTTTTGTTTTGTTTTGTTTTTTTAAATAAAGAAATTCATTATTATCTTAGCATTTAAATTGGGACAGAACCCCAAAACAGCATTTTAAAGGTATCCACACTGGTCCATATCTCATTCATTCATTCATTCATTCATCTTCTATACCCCTGATTGGGATAATCAGGGGTATAGAAGATGAGATCACTGTGCTTTATTTGATTTAAGTGACATATTAATGAACATCTAGAAACCTCTGAAAATCTCAAAATAAAAATTGTGGGGTCTTAAAAATGTATTAAAATGGTTTTGTATGTACAGTATATCTATATTGCATATTTGCATGTGAAAATGCTTTCAAAGTAACATGGAGAATCTGTATCTATGCCACACAACAAAGTAGCTCCTACAATGTGAAGTGCAGCTCACTATATGACCATATGATCGCTTTATCTGTTATACCAGAGCCACACACAGCTGGGCTAGGCAGGGCCAGAGAACTGATGTCATTTGCTGAGAGATGATGCATATGTGCTTGGTCTGCATTCATACTGAGTCAGCAAAAGATTTCAAAGCTTACAGAAATATTTCTTATTTTATTTTATTTTATTTTTCATGGCCTATAGGACATTAAATTGTGTGGTGTTACTGTATATCTACTCGGATTAGATAGCTCATCATGATGTAGGCCTAGTTTGTAGTATAATAAATGCTGTGCTTTGAATGGGAGCTCCCCATTGTCACAGGGTATTCCACACATTGCTTTAAAATTACTTGTACTGCAACAATCCTACTCTTTGTTAAGTCCAGGCTTACTAACATGCCATGTCAGTATGAACAGGGTTTCGTAAAAGCTCTTTCCATTTATGTCTGCAGCCTCTATGATGACAAAGATTAGCTGTTCACTCGAACAACATTAATTTCAAGTGTTATCTTTAAGTTATCCTTAAAGCACAAAAAGCTAAGATAAAGGACTGCATGAAATACAGCAGTGGGCCTGTGTTGTGTTGCATTGCATTATGGAGGAGAAGCGAGGCAGAGCAGAGCTGCTTCAGCCAGTTGGTTTAAGTGTGAGAATTTGAGGATTGTCAAAGTGAAAATGTGATGATCACACCAGATGGCAAGTTTTCCACGTCACTTCAAAGAGGCAGGGACAACGCTTTGTAGGCATTCTGCCGACTGCTTCTCTTTTCATGTGCAGGTCAGAAAGGGTCAGCGATGCTGTGTCTGAGCCTCTTCATTAGACCCTTATTTCATTCATTATAGATTGTGCTTTTAATTGTCTCTAGGTACTCTACACATATTGCATTTCTGGCAGAGTTGTGTTTTACTTTGTGTCAACACTTTGCTTGGGAAACAAAATGGTGGTTTATTTGAAAAAGTCTTTGCACAACCAAGGACTTTTCTCACTAGTTGCTGTGGCATCTGGTGATCTGGTAAACAAACTGAGAAAGTGTCACTTTTTTTTAAGAACAAACAATTGACAGTCTGCTGATTGTTACACTAACAGTCCAGTATGTCTGTGTTGCCATTTCTGTCAGATTCTGAACCTTCTGCAATGTCACACTTTCAAATTATTTGTAAAAAGACCACGACTACACACTCTTACCACTTGTCTGGCATTGTTAGTTTGACAGTCTTGCTCCTGGATCTACCTCCTACAATGCACTGCTGTATATGTGAAATAGAGAGGAATTGCCATTGGATATTTATTTTTAGTTTTTACTTCTTAGCAGTATGGTACACACAAAAAAACAAGACCATAAAAGTATAAAAAGGGAGGGAGATTGAGAATGAAGTCTCCTCCTCGCTAGACCCATCAGTCAAACAGAGAAAAATAATTTGTCTGAGAAGAACCATACAAACCACAAGTAAACAAGCTATACTTCGTTTTAATGCATTATTTATGGAAAACAGGACAGGGAAGGGGGAGGGGGGCAGCTGAGTTGAATGTGCAGTATTGTCTGCAATGTCCTTTGTGTATTATTCATGACTTCTTTACATACTGCATCTCTCTCACTTTCTCACTTTATGAGAGTCCAGGAGGAGTCCAGTCAGGCCTCTTCATTGATTGTATTGATCAATGCAAATAGAAATATCAAACAGTTCATATTCATCATATGAGAGATGGAAAATCACCTGATTGGACAATAGAATACAATAATAGAATATTGAATTGACTGAATGCCTCAAGTACACATTTATATTTTTCCAGTGCATGTCCAGTGCAGTAGGAGGAGTGGGTGTTAATGGGAAGACTGCTGAAGATGATTTGTTCATGTTTTGTAAACTTTTATATAGTGAGACTCATTCAGTTTTGTCAATTTTATCTTTCAGTCATCAAAATCTGACCATGTAAACTATGCTACAACATACATACATACATACATACATACATACATACATACATACATACATACATACATACATACATAGACAATGTTTTTGATATACTGTACATATAAATTTGATTTTTGTACTGTTAATTTAATGTGCAGTGCAACATTGTTTATACAAGGACTTGTGTTTCTTAAAGGGTCAGTTCACCCAAATTAGAGTTTTCAGTGTGTGACAGTGAGAATTTCAATTCTTCTTTCATAATCAAAGTGACTAAATGACTAAAATAGCTCTGGAGAAAGCATTACAGGACTGCGACAGGTCGAATACAGTCCTGGATCAGGGCTTCATTTCCCCATGCCTTGAAGTCTCAATACTGCTGCTCCTATCTTTCTACCTCGTGCTGTCAGTAACACACTCATGAAGTGACCCACAAAGCAGACTTAGGACAGACTCGTCCAGGCCTAAAGGAAGACTCCATTGGTTTCACAAATCTAAGTCTGTTCACAGAAGTTCGAGAGCACTATTGTATAATGTGAAGCCTTTTTTCTGATAAATTGCCTCAAGTGATGTGAAGACCACAAGTTTGAAAACCGAAAAATCTGGGGGTGTGAGGTTAGAAAGAAGTGAGCTTACAGGACCTCTGCAGCCCACCCCTCATCTGTGCTTGAGGCTAGCAGCGCCAGGCTACATTAGCTGCTACATGCATAACACACCCAAATCTCTGACCATGCTCAATGGCCAAGTTGTACTGTGGCTAATGTAGGCAGGTTTTGACAACAAAGAGGAATGCCTGGAATACATAAGACTGCTGAACTGATTTTGATTTAGCTTTTTTAAAGTGTCCATCATGAATTTGATAATGTCATAGGAGCGTAAAACTAAATCCAGCAAGTACCGTTTCAAGTCAATAAGCAGACTTATGATTGGAAATGGCAGTCAAACGATTCCAAGAGGGCTGGGCAGAGGTATTAGAAAAAGGTTAGGTAGAACACTTGGCAAGTAGGCTGAGAGACAGCACAAAGGTTCATGAAAGTTCATGAAAATGTAAGGGCCAGAGAGACTTGGTGAGGATGAAGAGGAAGAACACAAACAGGGCAGCTGTCACAGTGATGCTCCGATCACTGATTGACAGGAGTTCCATTCTGTGTGTCTGCCTCTTTGGATCAGTCCCATTCCTGGGCCTTGGCTGTGGCCTTTTACCCCACATCCTCCACAGCTGGCTAAAATAATCATCAATGAAGATCAAAAATAAGGTCAAGGAGCAGATTGCAATGTTCCAATATATTCAGGCCCCAGACACTGTCATTCTTACATCTTTAAAGCACCAAAGCTAATTAACACGGGTGGAATAGGTGAGGAGATCAGGTAAGTGCCGGAGTGGAAAGGTACATAAAACAAACAAAACTAAAGCACAGATGAATAGACAGGTGAGGTGGAAATAGCAGGAAGGAAGAAAGGAGGATGGAGCAAGTGTGTCCATTATCAGCAACACTTTTAGTATTAAAATCTTGTAATGTTTCCACTCCTGCATCTCAGACTACTGATTAATCCCAACTCTCCAGGGTCAACAATGTCACATTACAACCTTTAGATAATGAGGTTTTAGAACACATATGATGTCATTTGAAAAACAAAAATGTGCTTTTAGCACAAGCTCAGAGCAATAGTCAAGGTTGTAGATCTGATATTGTTATCTATGGTTTGTTGCATGACCTGATATGCAGTCACCTAACTAAGCACCTCCAGCTAAACCCACTCAGGTTTAAGCCTATCTAATCCCCTCTGCAAACCTGAGTCATTTGGTGGGAGCTGGAGGAGGACATTATTTTTGGAGGTGGATTTCGGTTTTCTTCTTCAGGGAGGACATTGTCCTCGCTGGGCTCTCATCACTTCAGTCCTCCCACTGTCCTGAATTTTTGAATTTTCTCTTTTTCTCTGTATTTGGCTTACTTTAATTGTGTCATCCTTCTTCAACCGTTTACTTTTGCTAAAGGACTACTTTTATCCCTCCAACCTTCTTCTGCTTTACATCACTCAAGCAGTGCTGGACCAGCCAATGACACAAATATTAGAATTTCTGTATCAACGATGGATTACTGTAAATGGAGTGTATGGTGAAAAGTGTTGCCTGTAGGGATGAACCCAGAAAGAATTATCGCCCATTTCTGTAGTTCCCCTCAACAGGCGTTGAGCTTTTTAGCCTATTATAGTATTTTGTTTTTCTGGGTTGCAAATTAGCTATCAACCTTTTGTCCAGATCAACTACCTGCCCAGCAACAGCATGTGTGAGAGATTAGGGGGCGACACCATAACCACACACAGCAAGGTATGTTTCCCACATAAATTTGTGGCCAGAAAGATGACTCCACATGAAAGCTAATGTTGCTCGGTAGGCGGGAATTTAAAATGAGTAATTGCTGACTAACATGTTCTTTGTTAGTTGTTATTAATACCAAAGGTAATTTATACTTATCGGAGCTGCAAAAAGACTGTGCTTCTTGTTATGTTACCAGCAGTTGGTGAGTCGTTCATTTTTAAAAGGGGGAATGGCCCAATAGATCGATGACGAAGGGTGGGACTGAGAGAAAAAGGTGCAATTCCAAGTCTGTCTGCTAATTCAGCACTACGGACAGCACCATGAATTTATCAATACACAGCAAAGTTATGCTACTGATGTGTCAGAGCCTTGGTCAAGGCCAGAGACTCTAACTTATACAAACCTCAGTCAGATAAAAGATCATTGCCCCTGCTCTCTCTGCTAGTAGGGGATAGAGAGGGTGGATGGCAGGTCAACAAGGGGGATGCCATCCTCCCTCATCCTCCCTCATCCCCCCCTTTAAATCAGCCATTGAGCACTGGCCCAAAAGAAACAATCGTAATCTTCTGTCTTTGTAGAAGGAATTTGGAAAGTAAGTAAAACTGGGTTGTTCAACTGTATTTTAAGTATAGAATCAAAACAGTAGAACACCAGAAGTCATTACAGTTCTTTTGACCATTTCTCATTAAAGTACAGTTAATACTTCTAACCAGAAAAGACTTGTGTCATATAAATTAGCTTACTATGGAAGGAAAACAGCAAATTATGAGGTACAGTAAGATATAGTTTTAGGGAATGTAGAGGTACAAAAATAATCATTGTTGTTTTTTTTGATAACTGTGATAGGATTACTACAATTGGAAGATTAAATTCAAGAGAAATTATTCTGGCAAAATATTGTTCTGTACCATGCCAGCTCTGATCTCCTCTGTCATCTCCATCACTCGTTGCATAGATTCTATTTGAAAAAATAATATACCTCACTTTTTGGCTTTTTCACTGGCTTTCATTGTGATGTCTATAACATGGAAGCTGGCTCTCTGCACGCTCTCACACCGTCTGTTTTAGCTAATTTGGCTCTGTACTGATGCCCTAATGAGAGATTGGGACATCGACACTGGGTTCAGGGTGTGCAATGACTCATAGAGAAAAATGGCCCATCATGAGTGCCGTTACTGCTTTCATTCAACCTTTGAGCCAGAGTGTTTAGATTATCTCATTAAATGAACAACATTTCAATATTACCCTGTTCAGAGGTATTATAAAATCTTTTATTTCCCAAAGCTGCTGAAATAAAAGGACTCGCTATGGTATTTTGGTCCACTCCAGCTCATACTGTAACCAAGAGGGTGACATAGCCAGCCAGGAATGGTCTGTGATGAGCAGAGTAAAAAGGAGGGAGAGTTTGGGGGGTGTGATAGAAACAGATCGGTGTGCTAATGCTAATTTCCTTGAGTTCTTCTCCAATGATGGGGAGATAAACAGAAAGCGTGGTAAATTCCGCCTGAAGAGTGTGATTGCTGACAGGCCTGACCTCTGTGCTCTCGCCATGTTTCCCCATAACTCACAATTACCGCTGACATTAGAGTATCCCAAGAGGCCCGTCCGGCTTTATTTCCCTCCCCGCCAGAAACCGGGTAGCAGCAGCAAGGCCCCTGGACCCGAGCCCAGTTCTATGATTTAGCTGGAGAGAGAGTGATAACAAGAGGAGAGGATGGAGGGAGGTGGTGGAGGAGATGAGGGGATAGAGGGGTACCCTGAGCACACTTTGGGGGTTTAGGGCTGTTATGGATATGGCTGCGGTAATTACTCAGCGCTTGTTATTGCCCACGTTGCCACACCTGCGCCCGGCAAAATGCCGGTACAACGCCGGAAGGCGTTCAACAACATCTGAAGAATGTCAAGGATGGCATCTAGCATATAGCCAGAGATATAAACACAAATACTCCTGAAGAAAACTAGTTTCAATTAGGTTTCTTTGTAATCACACAAACCTTCAGTCGAAAGGTTTACTTAGTTATGTGTTATTTTGGACAGGTGATCTGTGGCAGCATCCTTTTATTTTGGAAAATAAACGAGCACCTGCTCGAAGTGTCAAACTCAATCTCACGGTTCGTTAGCGGGGCCCCTGCCCAATAACCCAGCTTTAGCGCTGCTTTGGATCCTAATTCCCATCTCTGGGCTGTCACACAGTGTCATTGCCACAGTCATTCATGTTTTTATTAATTTCACATTTCATCATTTATTTATTACCTAGCAATGCTGGCACACTAACACTCGGACCTCGGACAGGAGGTATGGAGGACTGGCTGACAGAAGACTACATTATTTCGCTGGAAAACCCTCTGACCACTGACAGTGAAGGCTACATTTTAATAAGTTGTCTCCCATAATTGTGATTACTTTCTAACTGGACAATAAAAGAGAAAGCTGTAAAGTAAAAAGTTTTGGTATTTTGGGCAATGTCATGATCCATGGAGACACTGCCTGTGTCTTGGATCTGATTTCGTTCCATGCTAATGTAAAAATTTGATTTAAGTTGGTTTTGCAGCATGGTATGAGTTCGAAAAGGAGTCTGAAGTCACATTAGCAGCTCTGTGAGGCTGGAATGGTCATTGCATTTTGGAGCATTCCACAGCTTTCCCAGTCTTTAGTTGCTCCTGACCCAACTTGTTTGAAATGTGTTGCTGTATCAAATTCAGAATAAGCATATATTCACAAAAAGGCAATGCAGCTGGTCGTTGTGCGGTTTTCAGAAATAAATAGCAAATCATCTCATTCTGTTTCATTTAAGTTTTACATAACATCCCATTTTCTTTCTTTCTTTTCTTTCTTTCTTTTTTTTTTTTGAAATCAGAGTTGGATTGTTGGGTGAGCAAAAATGTGAAAAATGAGCCAGAGATTTGTAAGAATATTGCCTGCATTTTTTCTGAACATTTAAGCATAAAGTACGGTACTTGTAGCAATTTCTGTACAGTTAACTGCTTTCACATCATAGCATGTTAGCATGTTATAATTTACTAAATAGTTTGAAACAAAAGCACAGCTGAGGATGATGGTAATGTTGTAATGTTTCTGGTCATCAAGTATTGGAAAAATTGAAATTTGACATGATGATGATTACCCACTGTGAACAAATCATCAACATGTCTAACTGCATAATTACAAAATATGGAGAATAAACACCAGCCAAAGGAATTTTTCTTCTCACAAACCATTTATTTCCATTTATTTCTTTTTCTTCCTCACAAACCATTTATTGTCTCATTTATGGCTTATAACTGATATATGAAGCATTAGTATAATTTATAAACATTCATTACAAGTTCTAAACCCTTAAAAAAGGGTTCCTTATTACAAAATGGTGACAAAGTTAGGTTTATTCTCCTCCACGTATTATATGTGGGTCAATGCAAAAGACCCAACATCGGGTACTGAAACAGTTCATATGCAGAGGTCATTCAGAGCACTTTAACTGTACAGCACATTGGCACCAAACTCATCCTGCAATGTCTTCATATAATTTCAAGCATATAGCATGTGTGTATGGTATGCTTAAATACTGTTGAATAACTGTGTGTTCAGGTGTCCTTCGCAACCTGTTCCTGTGTATGGTGGTTTATGTTAGATGTCTGAGTGTTAGAAAGGAAGCAGATGCCCTTTACTCCTTCCACCCCCTCCCCTCCTTCATCCTACTTTCTACCTCCTACCCAGGTAACAGAGCTGTCACCCTGCTCTTAACCAGATCTGAAAGCATTAACACCCTCGCCCCACGTGATTTCTCCCATCGGACTTGGGCCATGGACGACAGCAGTGCTGCCCTCCACCCGCTGTGCCCCCTCCAACGCTGGCACATGAGGATTGGTGCGGCGGGGCTGTGTGGCTTGGGCTTGCATGCATTGGCAGCCGTGCCCAAAGTCACTCAGCAGGCCCTGGCATGGAGCCAGTCAGTTGAGCCAAGACCAGAAATAAAAAGACAGCCAGAGAGGAGGGGAGGGAGCAAGGGACGAATGAAGAGAGGGAAAGTAGAGGAGCATTTTCTCTTTCATTTAGCCATCCAACTGTTGTCTCCCTCTTCTTCTAATTGACAGAATAAATGCACCTGCCATTGTGGGGCATCACAGAAATGAGATTTGGCGCCTGTAGAGACACCAGAAGTGGAAAGAGAACAGAACAAATCAAGGGTCAACTGCTCCAGTGCATCCCATATTTTTTTCACTTGTCTAACTATACAAATACAGCGCTTGTTTTACAAAATAGTGAGTTATAGTGAGTGTAATATATATACTTCTTGTGGTTTTCTTACTGTTTTCGATTTCTGACTCTGTTTTTAGTTCCCAAAGTTCTCAAAACTAAAACAATTTGACACGTCACATAGTCATATGTGACTTACTACGGTATGCATTTGTCAACAATATATATTTTTTATTTTTTTATATTATTTATTTAGAAGTTTCAGATAACATATATAAACATTCATTAATAAACATTAATGCAGATGTCATGTGCAAAGAAAAAACAAAACAACAAGGACAAACAAACAAACAAACAAAAAAAGCTTATAGTTTACATCTGGAGAGTAAAACTAAGGAGTCCATTCACAATCTTCAAAAGTAGGCTAATCAAAGTAATAATTATTATGAAAATACAAAACAAGTAAAAAATATTTGTCTCCATTTATATTTCTCATACCAGTTTATTTGAACAGAACTCCCAGACATGAATTATATAGAGTGTAGATAAAGAAGCAAATCCTCCCCAAAGCAATGTCTATGTTGATATTTGGTTGGGCCTGGGTGTGTGTGTGTGTGTGTGTGTGTGTGTGTATGTGTGTGTGCATCAAAACTATGAATGAACAATGGACTTATGTACTTAACAAAAAAAGGTGAAATAACTGAAAACATGTTTTATATTCTAGTTTCTTCAAAATAGCCACCCTTTGCTCTGATCACTGCTTTGCACGCTCTTGGCATTCTCTCGATGAGCTTCAAGAGGTAGTCATCTGAAATGGTTTTCACTTCACAGGTGTGCCTTATCAGGGTTAATTAGTGGAATTTCTTGCTTTATCAATGGGGGTTGGGACCATCAGTTGTGTTGTGCAGAAGTCAGGTTAATACACAGCCGACAGCCCTATTGGACAACTGTTAAAATTCATATTATGGCAAGAACCAATCAGCTAACTAAAGAAAAACGAGTGGCCATCATTACTTTAAGAAATGAAGGTCAGTCAGTCCGGAAAATTGCAAAAACTTTAAATGTGTCCCCAAGTGGAGTCGCAAAAACCATCAAGCGCTACAACGAAACTGGCACACATGAGGACTGACCCAGGAAAGGAAGACCAAGAGTCACCTCTGCTTCTGAGGATAAGTTCATCCGAGTCACCAGCCTCAGAAATCGCAAGCTAACAGCAGCTCAGATCAGAGACCAGATGAATGCCACACAGAGTTCTAGCAGCAGACCCATCTCTAGAACAACTGTTAAGAGGAGACTGCGCGAATCAGGCCTTCATGGTCAAATAGCTGCTAGGAAACCACTGCTAAGGAGGAGGCAACAAGCAGAAGAGATTTGTTTGGGCCAAGAAACACAAGGAATGGACATTAGATCAGTGGAAATCTGTGCTTTGGTCTGATGAGTCCAAATTTGAGATCTTTGGTTCCAACCGCCGTGTCTTTGTGAGACCCAGAAAAGGTGAACGGATGGATTCCACATGCCTGGTTCCCACTGTGAAGCATGGAGGAGGAGGTGTGATGGTGTGGGGGTGTTTTGCTGGTGACATTGTTGGGGATTTATTCAAAATTGAAGGCACACTGAACCAGCATGGCTACCACAGCATCCTGCAGTGACATGCCATCCCATCCGGTTTGCGTTTAGTTGGACGATCATTTATTTTTCAACAGGACAATGACCCCAAACACACCTCCAGGCTGTGTAAGGGCTATTTGACCAAGAAGGAGAGTGATGGAGTGCTGCGGCAGATGACCTGGCCTCCACAGTCACCGGACCTGAACCCAATCGAGATGGTTTGGGGTGAGCTGGACCGCAGAGTGAAGGCAAAGGGGCCAACAAGTGCTAAACACCTCTGGGAACTCCTTCAAGACTGTTGGAAAACCATTTCAGATGACTACCTCTTGAAGCTCATCAAGAATGCCAAGAGTGTGCAAAGCAGTAATCAGAGCAAAGGGTGGCTATTTTGAAGAAACTAGAATATAAAACATGTTGTCAGTTATTTCACCTTTTTTGTTAAGTACATAACTCCACATGTGTTCATTCATAGTTTTGATGCCTTCAGTGAGAATCTACAATGTAAATAGTCATGAAAATAAAGAAAATGCATTGAATGAGAAGGTGTGTCCAAACCTTTGGCCTGTACTCTATCTATCTATCTATCTATCTATCTATCTATCTATCTATCTATCTATCTATCTATCTATCTATCTATCTATCTAGATAGATAGATAGATAGATAGATATTTGTTTTCTCCTAACTATTTGTGTTTATATTCATCACTATTTACTTCTATTTACTTTACTTCTAATTTCTATTTACTGAAATTAGCAAAAGTTCTAAGTTCGTTCCGTCTCCCTCTTTGTTTCATAGAATGTCAGTCTTTATAATTTTTCTCCGCCTTGACTCAAATAAGTCACTTTGATTCCTTATCCTATGTGTTATTCTTTCTTTAGTATAGATTTGCTTAATTGTTTCCTTCCATTTTATTATTTGTGGTGTATTTGGCTTCAGCCAGTTTTTAGTAATCTGTTTAATTGCTGTTATTCTTAATATTCTTTAAAGGTATTTGTCTGATGGTAGAGATAGTGCATCTGGGGGTTTTCCTAAAAGTAAGTGTTTTTGAGTGAGAGTAATATTACATTGAAATGTTATTTCCATTTCATTTGTTACTTTATACCAATACCCTTTTAGGACTGGACAACAGGTGTTTTAAAATATTGTGTTTGAACTTTCCAGTAAAACTCCCTCCAAATTAGAGAGTTTGTAGTTTTCCAGGTGTTTGTACACATATCCGTCCATTCTTCTTCTGTTATGTTTGTCTGTAACTCATTTTCCCAGCTAATCAGAGTGTTTGGTGTCTCCCTCTTTCCCTCACCTTCGATAATTTTATGTATTTGCCCCAATACAATTTTAGGATTATATTTGTTGTGTGTGTTTAGTATGTATTTAATTAGAGGGTTACATCATTAAATTTTTTTTTTATTATGTCCCATATTTTTTATAAAGTAACTTCTTACCTGTAGATATTTGTAAAACTGAGAGTTTGGAAGGTTCTCAAATGTGTCATTCCCCTTATTTGTCAACAATATAGAGGCAGCTGCAATTGGACAAAATAGGGGGAAGAAAAGCCACTCAGAGTGTACACATCTACGAAAACCTATAAATTGCCCGAATTGCTACTTTAATAGAAAAAGTTTTCGGTCTTTGGAATTCAAATTTGCATCAAAATACACAGTGACAGTGAGGAGTACATAAATACTGGGAATAAGTGGTTGCAGTTGCAACACATGGTTAAGAGTAACTAGAATTTATATAGACTACCAGTTACTGGGGGAAAAGTACAGAAGAACAAAGTTTTTGGGAGGTTCATTCCAATGTGTTAAGTACAACATTTGGTGAAGACTGGATAAAATTTTGAAGTGGTTGTGAAATAAAAAGGGTTTTACAAAACTGTCAAAGAAAATAAATTGCCTCTAGACTTAATGAGTGAAACAGGTCTTTATCCATTGCCACATGATGGTGGTAGCTACATTAAAAATGTATTCTTCCCTCCAAAATTTTATATATCCTGATAACTATTGGATTAAAAAAAAAAACTCCATTATGGAGGTAACGGCAGCTGTTTTTAAAACTTTGAAAAGTCATTGCAAAACTTCTATAATTACACATTTTTATTAAAACACACACACACACACACACACACACACACACACACACACACACATATATACACAACATTACATAATTAATCTTTGAAATCTGCCATGAACCTGTTTGCATGTGAAACAACCTTTGGTAGGGTCCCAATCCCAATATGGTATCACTGTAGACTTTAGATTTTATATTAGTGGTTCACCACTCCAACCCAATTTTACTATATCAATTCATGTGCAGTAAAATGTGTAAACTTCACTACATGGAACTCACTGGGATGATATTTACTTAAGGTATCATGAGGTCAGAGATCAGAGTGGTACCTGACAGAGGAAACAAATGATAACATATAAATAGTGAATGTGATTGGTTTACACGTGATCTGCTTAATAGTCTTATTTTTTTCTGGAATTTCTGCTTTACTTTTAAAATGAAGAGTAAATTTGGAGATACACTGACCAGCTGAATTATATTGAGCCAGTGAAGTAATTCACGATGAAAAGCACCTCTTGGTGTGACGTGGATTAACTATAATGGTTCTGAACACAGAGAGCTGGATTCACAAGCATGACTCAGAGGCAGAGCAGCTGAAAGCAATAAAAATATCACTCTTAAAGCAGAGTTCAGCAACAGGTTATCAGTGAGGGATGTAAAAATAAGCAGGTAAGGTTCAGACAGGTAAAACAGGGACAGGCTGTGGTCAGAAACAGAGAAGAGACATGAACTAGGGCTAGAATACTACAACTGGGTAGTACATTTAACAAACTGGCAACAGACTGAGGAAAGGGGAGTACTATACTGTATATGCATGGGAGATAGTGAGGGAAGGGGCAACAGGTGTAATGGCGAGGGGATCAGGTGAGTGGGATTGGAGGGAACACAACTGAGGGCGACTAAGGGGCAGGTGGGGAATGGCAGAAATCTGAAATTACAGGACAGAAAAAACAGGACAAAGAGCACAAAGGTGTAAAGTTTGTTGAATATAAGAAGTGAACCCACATGAACACCTTCTTGTGTTCTGCCCCAAAATTGAATCTGCTGCTTCTGTAATGTTGATGTTTATGTTTTGTGATGGACTTTATGAAAAGCATTTCTTTATCAACACTCAAATTGTCAAACTCTCAAAATTTTGCAACACACCAATGTATGTATGTCCACATACCTGCATTTATGCAGGAAGTTAAGTGAAAAAGAAACAGACTTGGTGTGTGTGCATGTGTGTGCTTGTGCTCACATGTTAGCATGTGTATGATTTACTGGTGTGTATGTGTGTTGAGGTGTCTGTGTGTTTGTAATGTATTCGGGGGATGGAGAAGGGGAGGGAGGTGGACTGGACAGATTCCGACGCATAATTTAAATTTAATTGGACCAGGCCTGACTGGCTGGGGTCAAAATGAAGAGAAAATCAGTCACATTAATCAAGATAAAATTATCAGCTGATTAATCAGTGTTCTAATTATGGTGCGGGCGCTTCTCTTCTTTGTTCTGTTTTAATTACTCTGCTTCATTGTCTTTTCCATATGGCCAGCATGTCCCCCTCAAAATGCCCAGTGAGCACACAGACACACAGACTCTGACACATACACACTAACATATCAGCACTAACAGAAAAAATAATTAGTGCATACTCAAATATGTGAATCACTCTGTAAAGACTCATCTTAAATCCAGAGTTCTCCATTTTCTGCTTCTTTTCTCCTGTCCTACGCTTTTGTGTTTGTCAGAGACTTTGCTTTCAACCAAAATCTCTTGCAAAGGAAATTTAAAACAAATAATAAAACAAATTCCAGATCAGCCTTTACCTATATTCCGTGTCTGTTACACATTAAAGTCATAGGTCCATTGCTGAATCTTAAAACATACCTTGTCTGAGTCTCCCACTTACCGAGTCACTTAAGATCTCCATTGTGTGTTATCATGTCCTGATGGAGATGATCCATAGGAAACAGCACTGAATGCATCTCTAAGTAGATGGCTATTAAAAGAAATAAAGGATGGCAATATGGGCTGATGCAAAATTAATAGCTTCGAGTACATAATCTAAAGACAGATACTGAAATGAACTCACTTGTGCCAAGAAAAGGATGTTCCATTTCAAAACAACACATGCCATGCGTTTCACGTGTGTATCAATGCCAAACAATACTTAAGGAACAGAATTGTTTTTCTCTTGTTCCATCAAATTGTTGCAAACATGAACGTTACAGCTAATATGTAAAGTTAAAATGATGAGGAATATTGAGATCATAAGTATTATATGGTCTCATATTATCTAATTAATTAATTGCAACTAATTTGTTACAGCAAAAATGGACAAACATTAGTGGATCGAATCAAAACTGTATGCCAAAATCTTTCAACTGCAGTCTGGCACATCTGTGGATACACTTCTCACTGTAGATTGGGACAGTGTCAAAGCAGTAATTAATGGTATAGGAATGTTTATAGCTGCAGTAAATTGTTGATACTAGTACAAGTACCATAGAATGAGAAATACAAGTACTAGATGTTCAAGACAATTTTTTAAATTCTAAAATATAAGATGTTATCTTTGACTAATGTACTAAATCTGCATGTTTTCTCAAGATCACAATGAAACGCTGACTGACCCAATGCTGACGAAGAGGAAGGATGAGGGGAGCACATACAGTACATATCGTTAGCTGAAAATCTCCTGAAAATTAATTAACTGAATGAATTCGCCAAAAAATATGGAGAGCAACTAGATGAAGGTTAGGGGCTGGAAGCTGCTCTGGTTGTTAACAAAGCTCTGTAGCATCAATCATGCAGTCTTGCTTCCTACAAAACAAAAGAGCTGAGAAGAGAATTCTGAAAAAGTCTAGTAGTATAGGCGATGATGACACCTTTGCAGGCCCGAGTACACGCACCAGGGACATACTTCTAGCACTAAGAAACAGCACAGGAAGTCCTCTGTTTTTTCAGCTGCGAGCAAGCCAGCACTGATGCGGGACGGGCCTAGACAGTCTACGTGTCTACATCTACATGTATTCTTGTCGAAGTATCCTTGGGCAAGATAATGAACCTAAAATTGCTCCCAATGCTATCGGTGTGTGAGTGTGTGTGATTGGATAGCACTCAGCTCCTCAGGTGGCTTAGCTGCCACACAAATGTGTGTGTGAATGCAGACTTCTGTTATAAAAGCACTTTGAGTGGTCATCAGACTAGAAAAGCACTTTATAAATATAGTCCATTTACCATTTATCATTTGATGCGTTACATGTGGCAGCAATGTATCACGTTGACGTTCAAGTGTGCAGAGCATTTGACTTGGAACAGATGATTTGGGTGCACTTGAATCCAAATATCATGATGAATGCTTGGCCTCCAAGACTGTACCAGAAACCAAACACACAACTCAGAAAATGCAGCAAACCACTGAAGAAAATGTTTTGCTGAATTTCTCATATACACTGAGGTAGCACACCTTGAGGACAGCACTGCACCAGTCTTCATGCTGACTGATCTGAGAGAGAGAGAGACTCTGTATTGATCCCACTGCTGGCACTGCTAAAGATGGTCCTTGAAGGTCCAAGCACAAGAAACTAGAATGAATATTCAGTGACGTTAGTAGCCCAAACCATCGAAAAACTGCAAAAGTTTAACAGTGTCAAGCACCAGCGGCTTGAAGAACCAATATCTGCCGATGTCAGAAACAGTACTGCTCAGGAAACACCTGCACTGATTTATAGGGGCCTGATGGTCCATGCCCAAACCAGGAGGAGGGAACTTGTGGACCTGCTTTCACATAGGAGTGTCAGTATCACTTATGACTGTGTGCTTACTCTGTCAGTCCAGGTAGGAGAAACTGTCAACCAACATTTCCAAAATAAATACATTGTTTGCCCTCGTAAGATGCATGGTGAAGTCTTCACAACTGCTGCAGTTGATAATATTGACCATAACCCTAGCTCAGCTACCTCAAACAAGTCTTTCCATGGCACAGGTATCTCACTCTTTCAACACACTGCCTTTGCAAGTCACAAAGTTGACTGCAGTATTGTGATTGCTGGAGGTTCTGCGGTCAAAAAGACTGTGCGCTATTTTCCAAGTTACTACACAGAAATTCCACTTGCTGTCAGTGGCATCACAAGGCACCTGTGCCACCTGGAGGGGAATTCTATTAGACTGTGGCCCCATTTCCAGTACTGGGCAACAGTCATGGCATTGGAGATGTTTTTGGAACTGGTCCTGGGGTTGCAGAAGACAAGATGGGGTCATCCACCATGACAAGACAGCAAATATGCAGATACCATTAAGGAAAGATGTCTACTCACTCATCAATGGAATGGAAGAACTGGGCAACCCATTTGAAGGGGAGAGCCAAGACCTGCTTGTCCATGACAGCAAAGAGAAGTCAGCTCCATCAGCAGTGGAGTCTGTCAAAAATGCACAGAAGATTGGCTAACAACAGTTCCAAGAATTCACTCAGGAACATCATGTGGAGAGAACAAAGCTCATTGATGACCCAATCCACAGCAGGTGGTTCAAACCATTTGCAGGCAAGTAAGGAGAGGCAGTAGCTGACACCAATGAAAAGTGATGTTGAGCTGTTCTCAGGACTCAAATTAGCTGTGAAAGGAGAGACGGAAACCTGGAAAACTTCTTCCAGCATGAGGCAGCTACCAGTGCTTGTCCAGAGGAAGATTCAAATTTGGGACCAAGACCAACCTTCTGATATGCCTGGGGGACCCATCTCCAGCTCAGACTAAAGCTCTTGATGCTACCTGTGTAGTTCGTGACTGAGCTGCCATCATTCAGATGATGAAGCCAGCAGGTGTCAAGACATTCGATGAATATGCCCAGCACATACTGTATCTATCCGATATGTCTTCATCCTCATCATGTGTGGGCGGCTTTTCAGATACTTACAAAGACTAATTAAAAGGTGCAGCAAGAGTCAAGTATGGAAAGGGTGTAAGGAGACGTGGTTTGAAATGGGGCCATACCAGGAAACTGGCATAATTTTCAGTGGGTCAAAGCAACAAGACAAAACTATTCAGTTTCCTGTCCAAGGTGCTACTTCAGTCATTCTGTAAGGAAGGAAAGAAGGTTGTCTGGAGCTCCACATCCATGATGTTGGCATCGGCCCCAGAGTCTATGAATGTAGCCAGAGTGTGAGAGCCTTCCAGGAGAAGGAGCTTGGACTGGAACAGCGGTTTTTGAGGGGAGGAGGACTAAGCAGAGGTGTGGCTCACCAGTACCTCCACGGCTACTGGTGAGCCCTGCCTTTTGCTGGGCATCGTGAGATGAAATAGCTGGCCTGGCCACAATACATTGGCTCAACAATGCTTCTGTCACTCTTCAGGGGTCAATCTGGTGCGTCCGAGCTGCATCGGTTCGAGCCCCTCCTGTGGTGCTGCAGTGGCGGAAGAGATGATGGCAACTGTAGCCTCGTAGGACCAGGCAGGTGGCTGGCGACCTGCCGTTCCCGAGACATCTCTCCTGCCACGAGGCTGGATGTGAAGATCCACTCAGCTGTGGCCAGCTTGATTACTCCATTCAACGACAGAGGCAGTTCATATAAAACCAGTTCATCTTTAATGACTGTACCTTAGTGGGTAGGTTTAGGGCCCAATTGCAGTACCACCAGTACACAGAAGTCGCTTTCACTGACTTCATTCTCAGGCATGACAAAGATAGATAAGCCATAGTACAGATCAGTGTCTCATTCAGAACTATTGTCTGTCAAAGTACAAGATGCAACAAGATCAATGTTCCATTAAGAACTATTGAGAGTCTCCTGAAATGTTTGGCAAGCCAAACATTTAGGAAGTGCAGGGCAAAACACTTAGTCAGAACTGGAAGCAGAGATATTTACTGGAAAACAGAAGATCATACGAAGTCAAAGGCAGCCAAGTCCAATAGCTGGTGCACACACTAACCAATACAATGTGCATGTTACCTTGCTGCCCCATATTATGGTTCATAATCAGTCACACTGTGAAAATCAACCAATTTTGCCGTATACGTATTAGCACTGTGCAATAATTATAAACTACACATTAAAAAAGGAGCATGCAATGTTTACACAAATGTATGGACAAGAATATATAAGCAAACCTACGATGGTGGCACATGCGGTGTCCCAAGTCAGCAAACAGAGCAAAGTTTACAGTTAGATACCATTCTTTGCTTAGTTAACTTACTAACAAGAATGAAAAACATGAACAGGCTTGCAAGGGAAACTTTTCATGTCTATTTCTTCTCCATTACATATGCTTAGCTGTTAGCTTGTGAAGACATCCTTGCTTGACACCAATGCTACCTTGTGCTAAATGCTAACTGCTAACTATCAGTGAGTGTGGACTGGGATTTAGTGATTTTGTGAATAAAACGTTTTGTTGCCACAGGGGCTCCACATTAGGGAGAACAAGGTTGTGATAAGATGACCCATCAGACTCTGCACTGTAATTCCCATCACTACCTCCTTCATCTCTGTTAGGATCTGGATTCATTAGTTGTTAGTTCCTGTTTTACTTTACTTCCTGCATTTTCCCCACCCTTGTAATTGTGTGATTGTGTTCACCTATGTCTGTTTAGTTCTCCTTCCCTATCTATATAAGTCAGTGTGTTTCCCTCTGTCTTTGTGGCATCATCTCTTATCTGTGGCTCTCCTTGTTCCCTGTGATTCTTGTGAGTAATTCTAGTCTAGTCCCTAGTTTCCCTGTTTGTTAAAAGATTGTTTGTTCCCTGGAATTGCTTTTGTTTTTGGATTTTTGTACTTAGTTGGATTTTGTTTGCCGTATTTTGTTAAATAAATCATTTGGACTGTTTCCACTCAGCCTTTGTGTTAAGTCTGCATCATTGGGTTCACTCCCTGTTTTTTTTTTTTTTTTTTTTTTTCCCTCGGCCACAAATTGTAACAATCTCTCTTGTTTATGTCTTTTTTTATTCTCCATGTATTTCCTCCCTCTGTGGTTCTTTGAATTCATGCCTTCTCATTATCTCCTTTTTTGTGTCCCCTTTAGCTGTTCATCATTGAAAATTTTGAAATTTTCTTCATCCTGCTATGTATATAATCCTCCCAATGAGGCTTATACTGTCCACTCAGCAACATGTTCAATGCAGTCTATATATATTATACTTTGAGAATATTTTTATTTGCTCTGATGCATGTGTAGATATAAAATAAAAGGAAATGTAAATAGCGCACTGTAGATTTGACTGGAGTTAGACCAATGTGTCATACATGGGTCAACTTGTCAACTAGAGTAGATTATCAACCAGCCCTACAAAGAGTCACTACGAGGGTTTTTCCATGGATCCAGCTGTTTTGGAGCTGTGGTAAGTTATTGGCGATGGAAACTGAACCTTTCCTTCTGTTGCTGCTTCACATTAACTGCTGAACACTGGTGGGATGTTTTGATTGTGAAGAAGCTACAGAAAATGCAATTTGTTTGTCAAAAGTTAAGAGATGTTCATTAGCTCTACTGTCATGTGTGACTACTCGTAGGCTGTGTGGCTTCCCGAGAACAAAACCGAGTTGCCAATCTTGTTGCATTGCGCAATGCGATACTGTTTTTTGGTGGCACGGTGGTAACGCTGTCGCCTCACAGCTAGAAGGTCCTGGGTTCGAATCTTGCTGTGGGCGCCGGGGGGCGTGTCCTCCACCATGGCTTCGGTGCCCGCTGCTCGAGGAAAGGGGCCTTTCTGTGTGGAGTTTGCATGTTCTCCCTGTGTTCACCTGGGGTATCCTCCATAAAAATATACCCCACTAAACACATGCAAGAAGATCACCACCTGACCAATGGTGACGAATGAGAGTTGGGTCCCCGGGCGCCGTTGTCGGCTGGCAGCCCACTGCTCCTGGTCTGCTGTGGAGGAAGGACGGACTTCCTTCCTTCCTTCACTTCACTCTCACTGCGTGTTGTGACAATAAAAGTACATTTCTTCTTCTCTTCTTCTACAAATCAGCAACTTCATCTTGCTGCACTGTGCAGTGAATAAACAGACCATGCCAGCATGGCTTAGCTGCTCATGGCAGAACATGGCATGGCTCAGCACAACTACCCCCCATCCCCCCTCACACTTTTATTGACACATTAGTATACATCTATAGAGCAAGGACATCAGATTAATGTCCAGACACTGATGGTGCAACGGGTTGAAACATTGCTGCTTGTGTTTTATTGAGTTGTCAGTGTGTTCAGAGTTGAATCAGACCACTCACACCAGTGCCGGCGACCAAACCTCTCTGAATATGTAATTAGCTGCAGCAGTACAAGTGTCTAATGAATATTCATGATCTTTTTAATTAGGTGGCTCTATTCACAGCTAGCCGCCACAAAAAGTTACCTCCTCGTCACACACACACTCTGTGTGTGTGTGTGTGTGTGTGTGTGTGTGTGTGGGGGGGGGTGTTTGTGACAGCCTCTCTCTCTTTCTCTCTGTCTTTGTGTGTGTGTCTTCTCAGTCCAGTACATGCTCATGTAGTGCTCACGTGGGGGAGGGGGTTGCTAGAGGAAAAAATTATGAAAAAAGGGAAAAATGTAACAGAAAGAAGAATAAAGTCAAGGTGTTAGAATAACGATTTACTCTTTCTGTCGATCTATCTAGAAACAATGTCTTGTTGTCTTTTTGTCAACTAGGTGTTTACACCTATTTGCAGTTATGAACCTAACCTAAACCTGTCCCGCCTCTAGCTCTGTACTTAATGCACAGACATAAAATTGACATCTATCTGCACATTTCACTCTTAGAAAAAAAGCCTAATTCCCATAAGCATATTTCCCAAAATGTTGAACTGTTCACAACTGCTGCTATCTACCTGACCTCCACCAACTCAGAAGCCAGCAATGTTGCAGACTGTAGTGACTGGGCAACATTACATGTTGCTTAAAAAGATTTAATTGAATGAAAAAGGTCACACTATACAAAACATCTATGCAACAGTTAGGGTTTGCTTATTTATTGAAGTGTCCAGTTGAGAGAATGAATGCGAAGTCTAGCAGGCTGATGGTAGCTTCCTATTACAGCAGCACCATCATCACATTAAGCATCCAGTGACAGACAAGTTTATGACTGTCACATGTAAGAAGTGCTATTAGATATTACCAGCATTCAATCTCATAAGTGATCTATAGAGGCAGGAATGATATCAGCATAGTGTTTGGAAAAGTGACTTTTTATAGGCGAAGTTGGTGATGTTGAGTGACACTTCTGTCCACAAAGTAGGGGAGGTTTATTAAGATTTTGTTGTGTCTACATCAAAAGCAAGCAGCTAGATTTATTGAGCATTAAATTATTCTGTGTCTCCTAGCATGACTTTTATATGAAAATCAGGTCCAGCTTTTCAATGGCATCAAGATATTGCTTCAAGCTTTTGACAAGATTTAAGCATTTTAAGAACATCTTCTACTTTCTAGATTGAAGATGTTTTATTAGTGGTGATTCATTCACAATGTGGTGAATGGGGCTGTGCTCAGTTGAAAAATGTTAATTGTATATTGATTGATCATAACAGGTGGATTATAATTTAATTGCTTCTTTGAATGGGTCAATTTTATTTTATTCTACAATCTTCAGTGTGATTAGAAACAGTGAGAGTCCAATTTTTAATTCTTTTCGCTGGTAGCTGGATAAGGCAATTAGACAGCTCTGAGGTTCTACATTCAAATGAAGTTTTGTCACTCTACCTGCACAAGGTGAAATTTCTTTTTCTCAGTCACACTGATCTCTTTCTCTCTCCCTCTCTGTCTTTCATACATATGCAATTAAAACATAGAAAGAACAAACATACTCTAACTGATGCCTCAGTAAACAGCCTAGTGAAGTACCAGAGTCCAAATGCAGAACAAGAGAGATCTCTTCTGGACATTTAAAGTCATTACACACAACTGCAGAAGGAGAAGGGGGCCAAAGAGAGCGTATAAAATGATAGGAATGAAAATGTCAGTAAAAGTCAAAGAGTCTGTATCTATTCTAGCTCTGATTTCGAGTCTTTAAAACACATTTTGAAGTTAGTGAAGTTAGTTAGGGTATGATGTGGGCAAGTGTTCTGTCCAAATGACAGCTATTATGATGAAAAAAATGCAAGAGAAACAAAGATGCAGCAAAGACAGAAGTTAAATAAAAGTGAAAAGATAGGTAATTATTATTATTATTATTATTATTATTATTATTATTATTACAACAAGCACAAAAGACAAAAATGACCTATATTTACTTTTTATTGAAGGACCTTGCTGCTGAGCAAATAATGACTGTTGTCTGTCAGTAGTGACGGATGTATCTTTCAACAAATCATGTGACTTTGAAGCAGGATACCACATTCTGCCCTCTGTCTCCTTCCAACATGCAGCAACTACTTCTAATGACCCCAGTGCTGGCAGAACAGAAGATGGTTAAATTAATGATTTTGTAATCACAATTTCTGGAGAGGTATGGATGCGACTCGACATGATTTGGACTTGAGTGACATGGAATCATGAACCTGATGACTTTGGGCATTACGTTAATCAAAAAAGACTTGACACATTGTGAGAGCAGGAAGGAAAGGTGTGTCAAGTAATGCAGAACGATAACAGATGATACCTTGGATTGTCATATTCAGGTGGAAAGACTGCTGTGGCCACCACTACCAGATGGCAATATACAAAGAACTCAGCTGAAATGACTTCATTTGTGTGAAAGGAATAACTCACCATGCACACCTGATTATGCTGCTTTTGTAATGTATAACATTTCACAGGGAAAAAAGGATGGGAGTACTCTGTTTAAGATACTGTACTGTTATTGTGCATTTTTAAAGGCTGCCAATCAATCAGTGTGCTGCAGTCTTTTTTCTTCTCTGAAGTTCGCTGTCATTGTTCTGTAAGAGATACCTGCAACACATTGTTGTGTATACAGAGAAACCTTTTAACACATTAAAAAGTTTATTATGCATTTATTATTTACATAAGCGAAGGACATTTTGACTACATTTACTATATTTTGCATGATATTTGCTGTAAATTTTGTCACAAGTACACAATAACGTTTGGGATTGAAAACACAAATTTAGGACTTCATTTGAGACTTGACTCTGGACTTCATAGCCAAGACATACTCATGGCTTGCAGAACATGACTTTGTCGGTTGTAATGGTTTTAAAAAAAAAACACTCTCAAACAAGGCAAAGAGCTGCTTTTTTCCTTCCACTACTGATCTTTTCGTCTATGCTATTAAATGGCTTTTCAGGTCAAAAGCTCAAAAATATTGTGGTTGGGTATTTTTGAGTTATTTTAAATTTCCATAATTTTCCATTTCCATTATTTTGCAATTTAAAAAAGAGGATGTGAAATAAATTCTTAAAATAATAAGAAATAGAATCTACATCACGATTTCTTTTGCTTGGTTCCAGTTCAAAAAGTTTTTGTATGTTATATAGGGTGTTCATAAAGGGGTGCAGAAAACATTAATAATGTTGTTGGGGTACCTGCTTTAATTTTATCTTTGAGAATCCAATGTGCAAGAGTGTAGAACTGGTTTGTCACTGAAGAAAGAAAAGTGGTCAAAATCACCTTAACTCAGCCTTTAACTATTACGCTTAAATTCCATTTTGCACCAGTGATTTGTGAATTGTGACAGCATTCAGTACCCGAGCAGGTGGTGATGTGAGGTTCAAGTCATCATCGGTTGTCCTGTCTCATACTGTATACAGCATTAACATTTCTTACTTAACCATATCTCATTTAAATGGCAAGTGTGTTTTTAATGGGCTATGTTTTATTTCATTCCAGCAGGTCTTACCACCAGCAGTACTACATCAGTAAAGTCATTCTACTTCTACAGGAGTCAGATTACTGGCCCCCCTCCATCCCCTCCCTCCCTCATCTTTCTGCTGTCTAATCATCTGGCCTCATTAGGCCCCGGCTCCTCCGTTAGGGGCCTGTGGCTTGGCACAAAATGGCCGCCCTCAGGCCCCCCTGCTGCCTGGCGAGGAGCTGTGAAACTGTGAAACTGCTTTGTGATGTCTCCACCGCCCCGGCACATCTATCCATCACCTTACCGTTTATCACACTCGTCCGCTGACAGGCCTATCCATCAGAGCCTAAAGTGTCAGGGCCTGCTGGAAAACTCTGCTGCTCCTGTGGTAAATAAAGAAGAAACACAGCAGGATCACAGAGATGGAAGGAGGGAGAGAAGAGATGGTGGGAGGGAGAGAAGGGAAAAGAGAAAAGGGAGAGAAGGGAAAAGAATAGAGCAATGCCTGGGAGACAGAAAGAACTAATGGGGAGATGGAAGAAAGGAAGAGAGAGGTGATGGAGGTAAAATAAGAGAGAAGGGTGGAAGTGAGGAGAAGTGGTGGTATAAAGGTGAGAAAGAGGGACAGAGGAGGGAGAAAAGAAATGAGAGAAAAGGGAAGAAGAAAGGACAAAATAGGGAGGAAGCAGAAAAACAATAGCATTGGTCATTTGTTTAAAAACTTAGAACTACCCATGTTAACTTTGTCCAATGAATAATGACTGTGTCTCAGAGAAGCAAAGGTGAAGCAAGTGTGGCTGTGATATACTGCTGCAAAACCACATGAGATGCAGGCAGTTTAAGAGGTGATACTGCTTTTCTATTCTATGTGAAGTTCATCAAGCTTAAATTAACTAGTTCAACTCAATTCTTCATTTTGAAAAGTTTTAAAGTCAACACTTTAGATATGCTTAAGAAATGAAATTGAGCTGATAACTAGAGGTGCTCCGTACATGTACAAACAAATCTTTATCAATAAATCTTAAAAGTGAACTGACGGCACTGAATCACTGTTGTATAGGCTAGATCTGTACTGAACTGAGTGGAACAGGTTGGATGAGCAACAGATTGAACATACTACTGACCTGAAGACAGTCTGAATCATCTATGAGCTGTGACACATTCACTTACTGTAGTAAGTACTGAGGGGCATTTACTGTTGTATTAATTTACTGCTGTTTGCATTTGAATAGTTAACACAGAAAAATGTGAACAAACTATATAGTGACTATGTATCTTTTAATTGAGTGGACCAAAATGATCCCAATCAGCAAAGTGATGGATGGAAGAAGCTCGAGCTTTGAGTTGATCAGAATGTTAAAATGGTCATCTGAGTAGCCGGCATTTATTACCACAGTAATTAAGCTTTGCAACAGTGGCTGAGATCTGATTTATGGGCTTTTCCTCGCCCCAGATTTTCCCTCTCAGGCAACAAACACCTGCCCTACCTTGCTGATGAAGATTATTGGGGTGGTATGCAACTTGTGTGGAATACCTGCAGACAGCATTTTGGGATGAAAAAATGATTTAGCTATTTCTATATTTTTTCCTAAATATGTTTTATGTGAAAGTTTTTAGCAGTTTATTTTGGGGAATTATGTCATCAACAAGTGGGCTGGCCTACTCAACTGATGGAGTGGGTCCCGAGGAAGGTCTAGAGAGATCACCAGGTCCGAGTGAGCTAAGTGTGGAAAGCAGGGACTGTGACCTGGCAGTAAGTAACACCTCCCCACAGATAGGAAAGAATTCATTCACCCAGGGAAGCTGAGGTCACATTTCAACATATAATGCAACATACAAGGAGAGGCACTAGGTTACGGGCTTGCTAGCCTTAGATTTAAGATTTATGACAAGCCTAGGTTAGTGCAGCAGCATAACAAATTCTAAAAACTGATCATTGATCAGAAATGATTTTACTTTACTACTTTACTGTAGTAAAGATAGAAATAAAACACTATTTTCTGAGTTTGATGGTTCATTGTTGACATTGGAAACTGTTTGAATTTTTTGCCAGACTGTTTTTATGTAACATAATCACAATATATATCAACAAGTATCAGGTCTCTGTCAATGAAGTTATGTGATTATTGGATCTGTGCATTATAATGCGGCAAATCATGGCATTCTAACATTATTATGGAAATAACAGAATTACAGAATTTATTATTTGCTAGATTATATAAATTCATTTAAATGAAGACAATGGCAATTCTTTATTTATTATATTTTATTATTTTTTTCTTTTTTGACTGATGACCTTGCTTTTCACTTGTAATACTGCCCCAGGTTTGATTTCCCCTATGAACCACAATGCTTCATGACAAAGCCTTTTGCTATACCAACCACATTTAAATATACAACAGTGATTCCAAAAAACTGGGACACTGAGTAAAATGTAAATAAAACTGGAATGGAATCATATGCAAATTGACTGTGTTTGTTGACAACAGTTTACAAAGTTTTCTTGAGCCCATGTAATAATATTTTTTTGAGAGTCAAGCTGTTTACCTGTGGAATGTTCCAAACAGGTGTTTTTGGAGCATTCCAAAACTTTACCAGTCTTTTGTTGCTCTTGTCCCTACTTGTCTGAAAGGTGTTGCTGCATCAAATTCAGAATAAGCATATATTTATGAAAATCAATTAAGTTAATGAGGTAATATTGTATTTGTGCTGTTTTCAATAGAGTATATGTCAAAACAGGTTAGCAAATGATCACATTCTGTATTTTAATATTGAGAGGAGAGAAAATGGAAAAACACATCAAATACATAAAAAAAAAATACATCTCAACAAACTCCATTCTTGAAATTTTTGACTCAGATACAATGCATGCATGGAAGTGTGCTCAAAATCTATCCATGTTTCTCAACAGCTTAATTGATGACTTAAGTGGATGTTGAATATTCAGTCAACAAATGCTTTGCGTAAATTCTGAAATGACTCCAGAATTAACTGAGCTTTCTCACTATGTAATACATCATAGCCAAAAAATTGCAAGTTATCAGGACTCAGTTATCCATATTGAAGCAAGTGAGGGTTTGTAGCTACAGCTCAAAATGTTGCTTTAAACACTGATAATTTTTTTTATCTAAGTCAACTTTATTTAGAATATAAGTTGATATCTTTGTGCAAGGGAGTCAGTGTTGATTTCCTTTAATCTTTTCCACCTTTCCCTCACCTAAGTAGTTTCAGAGGGTAAAGAAAGTAAACAAACCTTCATCATAAATGAGAAAGATCAGTTTACATCTTTAGTAAGAGACCTAAAGCACTTCGGCAGTGGAGTCCAACAGTTTATTCAGTTTACTGATATTTTGATTACAAGTTACAATAAATTACCAGATTTTGATCCTCAATTTGAAATTTCAGTTTTGGACATGAGCATGACATGGTGTAGTACCTTAACACAGATCGTTTCTGTGTTTTTGTGTGGTACTTTAATCTTACTTGGCTTAGACACCTCTGTCTCCTTCCCTTTAGCTCTCCCACCCTTCAGCAAATCAATAAGATGGTTGTGTATTTTGATAGAAGTGAGAGGCCATCAGAAGACTGCTCTGGAAGAGGTGAAGCACTCAGGGTGATCCGGAGATTTGGGTGCAACTCCTCTCTGAACAGGATGATTGCACACCTTTAACTCAAATTTTTAGTACAAGGTGACAGAGGAAGGCATGACTGATTTTATTTTCATACAGGCAGCAACATGGCTACCTGGAAACACAGAGCAACCAAGAGGCTCCTCCAACCTAGAGGATCTTTCAAGTGATCAGAAAAATAAAACAACAGAGTCTCCCTCTATACTTCACACATGCAGCATGGTTGTAGGGATGCCAGTTGGTTGGCTGGCTCACTTCCTTGGTTAAGACAGAAATATCTCGATGGATCTATTGACTATTTGATTGATCACCATTGAATATATGTTTAATGCTAATTAGCAAGCATCAGCATGCTAACATGCTAAACTAAGATGGAACCATAGTAAATATACTGGGATGGTTTGCAGTCAAGTGTTAAGCACCTCCAGGTCTGAAGCCATGGTTTTCTGCAGGAAAATGGTGGATTACACATCCTGTGAGTGAGTTACTGCCCAAGCGAATCAAGTAGATGCTTCACACCACTAAATGCACCAGCTGGTGAGGGACGTAACTGTGAGTTGGGTGGTGGTTTTGGCTTGTCAATTTTCAAGCAGGAAAAAAGGGTTGCATGATCACAAACCTTCTCGTGTTACAGCTAAACAGTAAACTAAAATATGTTTCAGAAATCATCTGAGGTGAAATATAGGTAATGCACTAACATAATCTTGATTTAGAATTGAACAGCACTGCCTAGTTTGGCAGTTTGATCTGACTTTGGTGAGCCTGATGCATTGCACTGGACAGACTGATTTACATAAAGCTGAGGTCAAGTTGTGATGGTGCAAATACAGATATGGCAAAAGTTCTGTCAACTCGCTGTGGTGTATTCTATCTATCACTGCCCGGCTGGATCCTCTGCTCTCCATAGAAAATGAATCCCTCAACTTGACACCCACACACACACACACAGAGAGCTGGATATCCCTCAAAGGTTTTTTAAACAGATGCACTGGACTGAATTGTATCAAAGCTCTCCATCACATTTTATTCATTGCAAGTGTGCAATTTACTTATCCTTTCTATTTCCTCTCTTACTTTTTTGTTTCAAATTTCTTTGCTTTTCATTCATCTATCTTAGTTTTTCTCTAACTGTAAAAAAACCCTGATTTTTCCAATAGGACTATTCAGTCCCACCAGTAAAAGGTGTCCTGCAAGGTCCTAGCAAATCCCCAGTGGATTTGAGGAGTTGTGGCGTTTCCAGAATAGCACAGATGGGCTGTGAGAGACTCTCTGATCCTGACCCAAATCTAACACTCCTCAAGGTCAGTGGGACCACTGGGGTGGGTGTGTGTGTGTGTGTGTGTGTGTGTGTGTGTGTGTGTGTGTGTGTGTGTGTGTGTGTGTGTGGCAGCATTCCTCAATCAACACAGATGTCTGGAGGAAACTATTCTTCTTTCTTTACACTTCTCCTTTAACTTAAAATCCATTTGGAAGCACACACTATAGATTCCCTTTCTGTAGTACAGTCCCCATCCTGGTGTCTCCTCGGGGTCAGAGTTCATGACCTCCCGCTGACAGGACAGCAACACTGACCTTTACTAGCGATGGAAGCTGGTGTCCTTCTGAAATGTCAACCTGAATGTCAAGGTGTGACCTCAGGCCAGGGGTCAACACTTCACCCCCAAGCACTGGATTGTGGCTAAAAAAAGATACTTTGACATTCGTCAGCCAGGAAGGCAACTAGTCCTCATTCAGACACTCGGCTGCTAAATCTGTGACTGCCGAGAGGTTCCACTCATTTGTGAAAACTACAATATGGAAGAAACTCCACTCTCATCCATCCCCTCTGCTTATGTTAGAGCAGCTGCTCATAAAGGTATCTTTCGACATTTTGGGAAATTTTATATTTATTTGGAATTTTGTAGAGAGTTAGATGACAAGATCAGTGATACTCTCATGTCTGCTAAGTACTACATGCGGCTAGAACCAGGTGGCCATTATCTTAGAGTAAATTCTGGAAGCAAGGTGAAACAGCTATCCAGAGTTCCAAAAATAGTTCACAAGTTTTTTCATCATAGCTGAGCAAGCCTGAAAGGAAACGTTTTACTCTTTATAAAAGCACAACTTGTAATTTTTACATTTCTGTTTTAGACAGAGCCAGGCTTGTGGTTTCCTCTGTTTCCAGCCTTTATGCTAAGCTCTAGTTACATCATAAGTGTACACACGAGTGTGAAATCATCTAACTTGCAGCAAGAATGCAAATAAGCGTCTTTTTTGTACCAAAATGTCAAACTATTCCTATTGTGCAAGGTATGATAGAATTTAATTTGCATTCCAGCAATGAATCTGCACCCTCTGTAGTTATCAGCAACATGGACAGACAGATGACATATGTCTTATTATTGATACTATTTATAGAACCATTGGCCAACACTGGCCTATACGTATACGTATATGTATATATCAGCATATATGTTTGCCAAGATGAGCAAATATGAAAACCTAGTTTGTCCAGCAGAGTGTGCTGCCACAACAAGCAGCAATATTCAGTAATATCTATGTATTGGTCATTCTGGTGGCCTATTGGTTAAGATGCATGCCATACACTGGGAGCGCAACACCCCAGTTTGATTTGTACTGGGCATCTTTGTGGCATGTTCTTTGCCCTCTCTCCATCTCCTTGTTGTCGCCTATACATTATGAACTTTGTTATGTATCCCAGTATAATCAAGGCTAACATTTTACAATATGGTGCACAAAGTTGTGATTACCTAGCAAAGAACAAATCAGAAATTCTCTAACAATTAATGAATCATTAATAAGTAGTTCCTGAATAACTCTATAATTCCTGAACTATATAGTACATAATGATGAGTTACTAAAGAACACTGTGATATACTACTGTATTTGAAAAACTAAAACATACCCATTTTCCTTTCTGTCCCATCTTCATTTGTTCTATCTTTCTCACTCAAGACAGAAAACAGCTGCTCAAGGTCACTCTCAAGGTCTCATCCCTTCAGGCCCTTTTCTTTCCCCTGGAGAACTTTCCTCCTGAATAAAGGGGAAGACAGAGAGAGGCAAAGAGAGACAGGAGTAAAAGTCCTGAATAAGCGTCGCCTGCTGAGAGAAGTTTTTCCCCACCATCAATCCTCTGTTGGTGTCTGGCTCCCTCGCCTCGTTAGCTAATTGAATAAATGAAAGATTGCTCTCTGCTCCTTGGGCATCGTGTGTCCCTTTGGCTTTGAGTTTTTCTTCCTGATGGTCCTTTTTGTCTTTCCTGTCATCCCCTGCCTATTTTCATGTTGGATTCGCATAGAAATAACATTGTAGTAATGGCACAAGAGGTAATGTGTGTCCATGTTGATCTATTGTGTGTGTGTTTATGTGTCAGGTCCTGAAGGGATGGGTGTTTCAAATGATGCCTCCAGATGTGCTAATGAAGAGTGGAGGAAGAAAGGAAGGATGAGGAGAAGAGGAGAAGTGCACAGTTTATTTTTGCAAAGACAAAGAATCAAAGTAAGGAGTCAGGAGGTAGGAAAGGAGAAAAGAAGAGGAGTGGAGGACATGAATGATGAAAGAGAGTAGGAAGGACAGAGGGACAGCAACAGAGAAGAAAAAAGATAAAATATAGAAGACAAGAGGACAGGAAAGGATAATAATAAGGAAAGTTCAATAACATTCTTATTTTCTTCTAATTCAAGCCACCGGGATTCATTATTGAGAGAAACATGATAACTTCTGTAAATGTTGTTGAAAATCAATGTATTTTTAGTCTCTCTTGTTCTCTCTCTGTATGTGTGTGTGTGCGCACGCGAGCGTGCTGCTTTAATAATGCAGAGAAGGGCTGCTGTCACCCAGGCCTGCGCTGCTGTAATTAAACATTGACGTGCAGATGGTGGGAGCCTGTTAAAGTGCTCTCACCTCAGTCCTTAGCTCCATACTGTTTATGACCAGCCACCATAATGCACCATAGTGCACTGCCAACTATCAATTATAATCAACATCTTCTCCTATAGAGAGTATGAGTTAAAACGTCAGGCATTTTTTAGAAGTAATACAATATATTACGAAGCAAAATGCAGGAATAATGATAACAATACAAAAGGATTGGGGTCTTAGCTTTGAGTGAATTTCGAGTGAGAGGAATGGGATTTTGGAAGGCCAGATAGCTGAGCAACTAGCCACTTAAAACACAGAGGAATTTACACTGAGCTTAAAAAAGAAAGCATTTAATACACATACTACACCACATGCAGATGTAAATTTGCATCCACACATGGATTAGCATCAAAATGTACATAGTGACAATGATTAGATTATTATAACCATTATTATTTTCTAAATGCTTGCTAACTGTTGTAATTTATCAGGAAAGGACAAGCTCTTGGGAATACTTACAGGTGATAGTTGCATGTCAGCCAAATTTGATGGCAAGTTGCAGAATTTGGTGACAAGAATTTGTCAACAAAAAAATCCATTGGCAAATGATTTTGCCAAAATCCATGCAATGTAATGAAATATGCGAACACACATGGAAAGTTTTGAACATGGAAATTCACTCTTGACCTTTGGGAACAGTGTGTCTAATAAAATAATTTAACCTCAAAGGTCCACTTACAAGCATTTGGAGTTCTCAACTAATTCTTATAACAGCAAAACCCAAAGGGAAATCAACTTTGATATTTTGCAGATGAAGTTATATGTCAGTGAGAATTCCTGTTTTCAAATCAGGGCTCATTGGTTTTCTATTTTATACAATCTGCCAGTTATTGTTTGCACCCACTGAGCTTTAGAGGCATCCGCATGCTTCTTTTCAGATAGTCCAAGAACATCTGAAATCCTCTTCCCCCACATGTTTATGAAGTCCAAATCACGGGGTCTGACAAATTTTGTAACTTTCCACAACAGATAATCCAAAAGTCACAACCACCATGCAGCAGTTGGCCATATGTGGAGATGAAGCATGCAGGATTTGAACAACAGCCCCACAATGCAACACCAAGGGTGCAAAGATGCATTGGATGAGACTGTCCCAAAGTGTGCCGTTTGCACAATCATCTCTCTTATCCTTCACTATGACAGTCGGCTGTTCACCAGCCTTTAAGTGTAGTCATTTGGAGCACATTTAGATGTGGTTGGAAAACACGTACATACTCAACAATCTCTAACACAACCCAGCTCTAACGCTAGCAGTCACTATGTCTGGCTTCAGGGCAGCCCCGGAGAGATGGGGGCATTACCAAAACCCCAATCTTCTGTGAGAGCACAGCTCACACTCATAAACTTTTAATATACAGAAATATCTAAATACCTCAATCAGCAGTATTTTGCAGGCAAATGCTCTTGTGTAGTGGATGGCCCAGAGGGTTTCTCCTTCTAGTCATCAGCAAGCAGGATGCAGTGGATGATAAAAAATATATATATATATATATATGTATATATGTATATATGTATATATATATATATATATATATATATATATATATATATATATATATATATATATATATA
>JBBMOE010000013.1:13559256-13571485 GCA_037975065.1 Chaetodon trifasciatus
ATATATATATATATATATATATATGTGCTGTCATGTCACCATGAAAGGTATGATTGCACTCTCACTTGAATGATTGCAATGCCCTCTACAGGAGAAAGAGGAGTACCTCCTGTTTTCCTTCATCTATTAGTCTGCTTGGATTCCTCTTAATACATTACATGCCCGATGTCATGCTAAATTTGAAGAAGCAATTTCATTTTTGATATTTGATATAAATCGGTAAAGCTGTCATTGCAATTGAAATGCTGGAAAACTTACCATCAAAAACATTCAGTCACTTCAGTGTCCAGTATGGTCATAAAGTTGAAATTTCTCTTGTTCGCACATTTTTTTGAGATGTATTATTTCGCAAATTACCTACTTCTTTCAAGTATAGTAAGTGATAGTTATAGATAAGTCATAGCAATTTTACCTGCATGCTTTTAAACCCCTTTCTGTGATAGCTGACTCTGTAAGGCTGACACCACCCTTCAGACATTTCTTCCTGAGGAGGTATTTTAATGTGAGAAGAGACTTAAGACAAATGAGACATCATTTGCTTCAAGGCTTTTTCCTTGAGGCAAGAAAACATATTTTCAAAATAACCCATCACTTGGTTTTCTGCCTCCAAGTGGTAAATGTAAGACCTTTGATTTTCTTAACACACGCCACTTTTGCTTTCAAATGATGTATTTGAGGGTACAGAACACCTTAATGTTTTTCTGGAAATGATACATTTATATTGAAATGCTGTGAAATATGCATTTCCATCCAAATGTAATGAAATTCTAACTGGATTTTGGAAAAAATTGTCAAGAGAAAATGCAAATGAATGCTAGTTTACCCACTATGTTATATGATTATGAGTTGGTTCATTGAGATAAGACGTAAGTGCTGCCAATTCTCTACTCAGAAAACCATCATACAATTGCAAAAGAAGAGGGTGCAACAAGATGACTTAACATGGTGTAAAGTTCACCAGTCAAACATCAAATGGTGGAAAAAAAAAAATCACAATGGAAATAATACATTTCTGATTGTTTCATGTATTAATGTGAGGATGGTAACATCAGATCTGTGTGGAGCGATGAGGAGACATTTTAATCTACAGAAACAGCTTCTTCTTCCCAGAGCAGAAACAACTGATAAATCATGTGGGTTAAATGTTTGTTACATGAGAACTTTTCTATCTCTCATCAAAGGAAAAAGGCAAACACCAACTCACGCAAACTTAAAAATGTTTTTGCAAAATTGAGGGGGTTTTTTGTTGTTTTTTTTTTCTTTTTCCATTTCCATTTCTAATGCAATATCTCAAAATGCACAATTCATAATTGATAAAACACAGCTTGTTTGGAAGTGTGTGTCTTGTTACTGGAAAGGATAACCTTCTCTCCTCACCTCCCCTCTCCTGTGTATTAGAGGAATAGTGTGTGTAGTTTCAAGGAAATGTGGAGTGTGTCTGACCATGCCCCGATAGTGTGTCAGAGTGAATTAGCCTCCGTGTGGCGTCTGCCTGGCACACACCACTGCCTGCCCTCTGCCCACCATCCTGCATATGTGCCCAAGATTAGAATTAATAACCAGCTCTGCCAATCATACTTTAATCACAATAACTCTGCATTTAGGAGGCGTGGGGAGGTCACAGGCATCTGGGCCTCAGGATGGCCAATCTGTCCCTGATGGACTCATTTTCAGTGTTGATGGTGGCAGCTGCTCAGGTGAGCCACACAGACTGACAGCAGGAGCACAGGAGCACAGCAAGGCCCACCTATTTCTGAAAATCACTCCATATTTAGAATTTAAAATATGGTATCTGAGTTTTGTTCACACATGTATGCACTGATTAGAAACGTAGTTCCTCTGAAGGGCTAAAAGGCTTTAACTAATTCAGGTGGACAAAACAGCTGAAAGTTAAAGTAGAAGAAACAGTAGAAATTTACCAAACCAAAATTCAAAACTAGCAGTGAAAAGTAATTCTTTAAATTTTAGAGCTTAATTATCCAGACATTTTATATCATGACGTTGGTGAAGTGATCATAATTTGATATACTAGGAGTGGTAGAAGTAATGAAACATGGCTGTTGCTGGTAAGTGCAGTTTTTCTTGCTTTGCTTCCTGCTTCCATGCAGAATCTATTTTTGCTAATTGTGTTTTTTGTTTTTGTTTTATTTTCTTAAGTTTTGCATCAGTTGTCCAGTTGACTTCTTAGTCCAGGCTGAAATATCCCAGCAAATATTTGCATGGCTTGCAATGAATGAGTAGGTGATTCCTGCTGACACTTTGGATCCCCTGAGCTTTCTTCTAGCACCAACAGTAGGTCAAAGTTTTTATTTATCCTGTCAAATATCTTAATATCTACTGGATGGACTGGAATAAAACTTTGTACTCTGGGCACTGATGCTCCCAGAGGATTAATTCTACTGACTTTAAAAAGCAGTATAGTAGTTAGAATGTCTGCTTGAAAATTAATAAAGATGGAAGACACTGTGACACGGTGTTCAATGCACCTCTGCCATTTTCAACATAGAAAACACAGTCTTTCTGTGTTTCAACATCTGTCCTGATGCCTTCAATATACTAATACTATCAGAAATTCCATCCATACATCTCCCCCTCAAAGATATATTCTCAATATTTTCCTAACACAACTTTTCACTTCCGTCCGTCCGTCTTCTCCCGCTTCATCCGGGGCCGGGTCGCGGGGGGAGCAGCCTGAGCAGGGACGCCCAAACTTCCCTCTCCCTGGACACTTCCCCCAGCTCTTCCGGGGGGATCCCGAGGCGTTCCCAGGCCAGCCGAGCGACATAGCCGCGCCAGCGTGTCCTGGGTCTTCCCCGGGGCCTCCTCCCGGTGGGACATGCCTGGAACACCTCCCTTGGGAGGCGTCCAGGGGGCATCCTATATAGATGCCCGAGCCACCTCAGCTGACTCCTCTCGATGTGGAGGAGCAGCGACTCTACTCTGAGCTCCTCCCGGGTGACAGAGCACCTCACCCTATCTCTAAGGGAGCGCCCTGCCACCCTGCGGAGGAAACTCATTTCAGCCGCTTGTATCCGGGACCTCGTTCTTTCGGTCATGACCCAAAGTTCATGACCATAGGTGAGGGTAGGAACGTAGATTGACCGGTAAATCGAGAGCTTCGCCTTTCGGCTCAGCTCCTTCTTCACCACGACAGACCGGTACAGCGACCGCATTACTGCTGCCGCTGCACCGATCCGCCTGTCAATCTCACGCTCCATCCTTCCCTCACTCGTGAACAGGATCCCGAGATACTTAAACTCCTCCACTTGAGGCAGGAACTCTCCCCCAACCTTAACTTTTCACTTAACCAGTGATAATTCTTTTTTTTCTGAATATTTTTTTTCTTTTTAACATTTTTTGTCAGGTAACCCATCTTTTTTCTGTTTCTGTGCTTCCTTCATTCCACAAACCCTCTGTAACCATTATCTCTGTTCTCATAGAAGTAGGAATCACAATACACTTAACCCTGACACTAAATACTCAACCTCTGTCAACTCACCTTGAAGAAGCCTATGACTGTCTTAGGTATTTTCCTTTCATAAACTGGCCAACCTAACTGGATTAACTACCACAGTTAATCACAGTTCCACCACACCGATTGGTCACATTGATTGGCAGCATACGGGTCTCAATCATTTGGCAAACCAACTTGGTGATGGTTGGCGTGCATCACATTGCATGTGCATTCAAAATGACGTGTAGACCAAAAAGCATAACCAAAAGAAGACTCTTGGTGCTTAACTAATTAATGGTTAGCCACTGACATCCCTAGATCTAATAAATAAGAAGAGCACTCAGAAGACTCAGTGGCGTATAATGCACCTCTGTCATTTTTACCAACACAGAAAACACACAGTCCTTTCTGGTCTTTTCCACACTAAAATTTTGTACCTAGAAGTATCCCAACATCTGTCCTGATGACCTCAATGTACCATTACCACAAGAATTTCAATTTATTACAGTCATAGTAACTAATTTGTCTAGTACCATTACCATATCAAATTCTTAATTTATCTGCAAAACTCACTAACTTTCCCATCTGCCTCAACTGTACTCTGTTTAGTGCTAAATTGCCAACGCCAACATGCACAAATACTCACTAAAATAATGAACATGCTAAATATTATACCTCTTGACCATCAGCATATTAGCATTGTTATTGTGTGCATTTTAGCATGCTGATATTAGCATATCAGCAATATCGGTGAAATCCTGAGGGGGCGGGTTCAGCAGTGGTGACAAGCTGTCGGGGGGCACGGATGTGGCACTTCCTATTTATACACACAGGCTGCGCTGAAGATGCGTCAGCCTTTGTGCGTCAGCCCTTTTGTGTGAAGACCCTTTTGGGTAAAGACCTGCAAGTGTACTTGCATGAGTCCACTGAGCAGGAACACAGGTAACCACCACTACTCTTACACTACCCTGCTGCCTTTCTGCACACACACACCGTGTGCTACCAATATATCCCAGTCATCCAGGGCATGCAAAAAAAAATGCATTGGCCATAAAAGGCAGTGCAATCCTGAGAACCACTACTCACTCAAAAAAACCTCAGCTACTCTCTCTGCTTTTTCCTTTGGAATTTCCAGTCTGCTGTTAACAAAACCAAATTTATCCATTTATTTAGTTTAAGTGCTAGGTTTTATTCAGTCATTTTATATATATATATAGTGCTGTCAAAAATATCATGTTATTAACGCATTAAAGCAAATCAATTTTAATGGCGTCATTTTTTTTATCGTGCGATTAATGCTCATTGTGACCTAGTGAACTTGTAGTTTTTTATAAGCTGTGGCCACTGCTAGTAACATTACGAAAGCAACAAGATCCGATTGTAAACCAGAAACAAAACAATAGGCACGCCCCACGTGCGTGTTTGGTCTTGCCTGCTCGCTAGCTGTAAAAAAGTAGGCTACCGGTTTGTGTGGATGTCAAGCGCGAAACGCCGAAATGGATGCAAACAAGATTCTGAATAGAAGGTTTAGTTTTCAAAAAGTTGCCAGATGGGTCGACTGACAAGACCAAAGTTATCTGTGTGTATTGTTGGTGTGAACTGAGTAATCACCATAGCACATCCAGTCTGAAATACCACTTGATGGCCAAACACACAGCTAATGCGAATTCTCCGCCGCCTCCTTGTCAAAACCAGGCGACAATGGATGGCTTTCAACAGAGGCATATGGATACTGCAACTAAGAACAAGCTTACTGCAGCTATAGCCAAGTAATGTTCATTCTTTCTGGAGAGAAATAAGAGGCTGGGTTGATAAGCCTCTGGTGAATAAAAAGAAGAGCATTATAGTTTGACTGCTTGTATGTTCAAAGGAAATTTAAGAAATGAAAGTTTAAGCCATGGTTTAACTGCACTATAGCCTGAGTCCTAGTTTACAATGATGTGCACTTTGTAACTTTATTTTGTATCACCCTGTTTTGATCCCTTAGAAAGGGTTGTTGAAGGGGCTTTTTTGTAACCAAGTATTTATTTATTTATTTATTTATTTGTCATCTGTTTATTGACAGTGTTAAATTGTGTGAGATTTTGCTTCAAATGTGAATGACTGCTCAAAGTGAGAATGTTAGTGTGAAATATAACACTACACATTGTTGTTTTCAATAAAAGACATTTGCACAAAGCAAGCCTATCCACTTTTCCATGTTGATAACAGTATTCATTCATTCATCTTCTATGCCCCTTATTATCCCTTTCGGGGTTGGGGGGGGGCTGGAGCCTATCCCAGCTTGTCAACGGGCGAGAGGCAGGATACACCCTGACGACAACCCTGGCAACACACACACACAAGCATTCACTCTCACATTCACACCTAGGGACAATTTAGAGTCACCAATTAACCTAGTGAGCATGTTTTTGGTCTGTGGGAGGAAGCCGGAGTGCCCGGAGAGAACCCACGCATGCACGGGAAAAACATGCAAACTTCACACAGAAAGGCCCCGCCCGACCCGGGGATCGAACCGGCGACCTTTTTGCTGTGAGGCACGCGCACTACCTGCTGCACTACCGTGCCGCCCTGATAACAGTATTAAAATGCTAATTAATGGGACATTTAGAATAGATAAAAATGTGCGATTAATTTGCGATTAATCGCATGTTAACTATGACATTCATGAGATTAATTGCAATTAAATATTTTAATCGATTGACAGCACCAATATCTATTATTTATATTCTAGTATATTCTTAATTCATTTTACATTTTACCAATGGTTGTAGTTTGTTTTAGGATTGTGAGGCTTATTTTTGTATAACTCAATTTTGGAATCCACTGATTCATACAGAGGTGGCCTAGTGCTTTAAATTTTAAAAAGTGGCTGTGTGATTTTATTTATTTATTTTCCTTGTGTGCTCTTTTATATTTTAGCGTGATTTGTTTACAGTATTTCATTTTAACGCCAGCCTTTGTAAGTTTCCTTTTTTTAGTCATGCCCTCCACCTCCTTATTTTATATTTTTTATAGTTTCTTCTTGGTATGTTTTTAATTATTTTAAAATCACTGAAGCCTAGACACTGAATAATCTTCCTTCACCTATTGTTGTTTGTTGCGTGTTGCATCACTGAAGGAGATTAAAAACAAAAGAAAACTCTTTTTATCAACTCAAAACCACGTCTCTGTTAATTCTTTATGAAGCTTACTTTTGTGGTCAAAGTAATAATTAATAATATGATGTATTCCCTGGGTGAAATTCCCAGGGTGGCGTTATTGGGTTTTTAACTCGAGTTTAGCCAAGACCTTATTGGGTTACACAAGCACTTGTGAAGCTACATTAAATTCAGGTTCTAGCCCTGACTGAAACCTGGATCCGTCCAGAAAACACAGCCACACCAACTGCGCTCAGCTGACTCTACTTTCTCCCACACACTGCGTCCTGATGGACGTGGAGGTAGCACGGGCACACTCATTTCCAAAAACTGGAAATTCATCAGGCTTACTCCTGTAACCAACAGCTCCTCCTTCGAATATTATGCAGCCATGGTTACCGCTCCCGCTAAGCTGTATATATTGGTCATATATCGCCCATCTGGGCTACTGGGGAACTTTATAGCTGAACTGGACATGCTACTGTCAGCCATTCCTGAAGATGGCACCCCACTGATTGTCATGGGTGACATGAATATTCATCTTAACAAACCCCATGCCATCGACTTCCTTTTGCTGCTGTCCTCATTTAACCTCAAACAGGTCTCCACCGCTCCCACACACAAAGCAGACAATACTCTCGACTTAATTGCGATGCAAAACTGCTGCACGCCTCAGCTGTCACCCCCTTACATGTATCAGACCATTTGCAGCAGAGCATCCTCAAGCTCTGCTGCAAATGGTCTCCTTCAGACGGAACCTCTGGTCCCTCACACCGGCTCAACTCTCCTATGAGGTCTCGGCAATCATGCCTCCTCACAGTGTTTTCTCCTCACTCCCAGTGAATGAGGCAATAGACACACTGCTCTTCACTAGCTGCCTCTCTAAACAATCTATGCCCACTCTCATCCAAACTTGGTCGTAAAACCCCCACCAGTCCATGGCTTACCGGTGTCATCAGAGAGCAACAGGTGGTGCTCAGAGCAGCTCAGAGAAAATGCAGCAAAACCAGAAATCGCTCTTACCTCAGAGACTATCAGACTCTCCTGTCTGCATTCTCCTCCCAACTGAAAAGTGCCAAGTCCACTTATTATCAGGAGAAAATAAGTAGTGCCAAAGACGCTCTAAGCCTGGCCAACTCAGTAGGATACCACCAGCTAACAGAGCCTCACTCTCCTCATTTTCCCATGTCACAGAGGAGCGATTCTCCAACCTTCTGCTCGACTCTTGCCCCACAACCTGTCCACTGGACCCTATACCCTCCGACCTCCTGCAGGCCATCTTGCCCACACTTATCCCTGCTGTCACCCACAAGATCAACTCCTCACTTACAACGGGTGTGTTCCCCACTGCTTTTAAACAAGCCAGAGTAACCCCACTGCTAAAGAAACCTACACTTGACCCAGCTCAGGTTGAAAATTACAGGCCAGTTTCACTCCTCACTTTCCTTTCCAAGACTCTTCAGCGCACAGTCTTTAATCAGATCTCTGAATTGCTTTCTGACAACAACCTGCATGATCCCAGCATGCCATCTGGTTTCAAATGCAGACACTCTACTCTGTTATCTGTAGTGGAAACACTAAGATCAGGTAGGACTACTGGTCAATCCTCTGTTCCACTATTGCTCAACCTATTGGCTGCCTTTGACATGGTTAACCACCAAATCCTCCTCTCCACACTCACTGAGCTCAGTTTCTCAGCTCTGCTCACTCCCACAAAATCTGCCAGAAATTCAGGTGTCATGGTTGATGACCAACTAACTTTTAAAGAGCATGTGACCTCTGTTGCTTGGTCATGCTGATTTGCCCTGTACAACATCAGGAAGATCAGATCCTACCTGTCTGAGCATGCAACACAACTCCTAGTACAAGTGCTGGTACTATCACGCCTCAGCTACTGTAATTCCTTACTCGCTCTTTAAAAGCCTTGTAGATGATCCAGAATGCGGCAGCTCGCCTGGTCGTTAACCAGCCCAAATGAGCACCTGTCACTCCACTGTTCATATCCCTGGCTCCCAGTTGCTGCCCTCATCAAGTATAAGTCCTTGATGCTTGCCTACAAAATTGCCACCAAAACCATTCCGACCTGCCTGAACACCCTTATTCAGGTTTATGTTCCCTCCCACTCACTACGCTCTGCCCAGGAACGGCGCATGGTGTTGCCAGCTCAAAAAGGCCCTAAGTCTCTAATAAGACTCTTTTCCTCTGTGGTTCCCTGATGGTGGAACGAGTTACCAAACTCCATTCATTCTGCAGAGTCCCTCTCGATCTTTGGACAAAGACAAAAATGACAAATTCCATTCTCCTCTACCCTCTATTGTTCTTTCTTTCCCCAGTAGCATTAGGGAATGGCCTTATTGCAGTGCCCACATTCCACTGTTTCGTTAATACGCACACACATCCTCTAATTGCAAACAAAACAACATATGTCAGGCCATCAGAGACTGGCAGCAGCATGCCCAGCAGGCTCCACAAACGATGAGTGATGCTTGACAAATGAACACTAGATTGGCTTCATAAATGAGTCTCTTTGCGTAGTCACCCTGTAATAACTGGAACCTGGTAATCACAACATCAATCAGAGGTATGATTGAGGGAGAGTAAGGAAAAAGGAGGGTAATGATGTGGATGGATAAAACAAAAGGATAAGCTGAGAGTGGAATATTACGAAAACTATGCAATGTGTGGATGAGAAATGGAAAAATGTAATGAAGGAAGAGTGGAGAGATGGAAAGCAGGAAGAGCACACTTCTAAGTAGTGGAATCAACATCTTGAAGAACAGTCCCTCAAAATAGCAGTCAGTTTAATTCATGGTGTGTAACTTGGAGAAAAAGTCAGGAGTATGACGATGAACAGTCACAGTGAAAGGCATGGGTATGTAGCTGCAATGCACCCTGAAATGCAACCATATACCTGACAACAGAGATGAAATACCAACTCCAGAAGCAGCATACTATCATCAGTGTATGAAGGCTATAGCTGCTGAAAAACCTACCCTTGATCCTTTAGCAGAATATAGCACTGAATATACCCTGATTGGAGGGAGTGGTTTGGGAGGAGCGCAGCCTGGAGGTGCGTTCACGAACAATATTCAACAGTTTGTAGGCAGCATACTCAACTACACAGGCATATGTCAGAACAGTGTCACCAGGATTTAGTTTGCAGTTCCCAAATTTTATGACATCAAAACCAAAGGGAAAGAAGCCACCAACACCACAACAACAAATCAATGTAAAGAAAAATAACTAAATAAGGCAAAGTGAAAAAGTTAATAATTATTTGTATTGGGTAGTAATCATGCTAAGTTTTGGAACAACAGCCCCAATAATTTTGGGGATTTGAGGGATGTCAACAAAAAATATATAGTTAGTTAGCTGCAATCTATAACTTGCAACATTTGTAACAATTTGTCAAGCTACTGGCAGTTGCAATGAACCGTGAATATACAGATGACTAGATTATTCTCAGCAGTTTTCTTTTTTCAATGATTCGTAAGTGATTCATAAGTGGATTTTTGGACATTTTTATTAATGATGGACATCAGACATGATTATATTCACAGAAAGTTTATGTCAGACACCGTGTGTGTGTGTTCAGATTTGACTGATAAAAGGATAATAAGAAGTGGTCCATGAAAGACAAAAGAAAAAAAAAGTGGACTCAACCCAAAATGTGGAACAAAACCAAAGATATTACATGATCAGAGCTGACATCCAGTCTGCTTGGAGCCAGTTTGATTTTTTACATACATACATTGACACACAGAGACCCTAAGACTTGGAGCAATGAAATGGGGAACCCCACTAAAACCCATTCAGACCGAATATAATTTGGGTTATGAGTTGGGCCAGGTTCAAGTCGAATCTCGGTTTCTAAGAACTGAGTAGACCCAAGAAGATACTAGATGTACAGTAGGTGAGGAAATATTTTTTGTAATTTTGGTGTAAATATGGATTGAGTTGCATTCAGGATAGTCTCCTGACTGATGTGCCAATTGTTGAGGTCTCCTTTTATAAAGCCAGCAATGATAATGACCCATTATAATGACCCGGGCTCCAAACTCAGGGTAACATAACCCCACAAAGACCTTAGACATGGCTGTGACCAGGAAGGAGATGACCAACCAACCAGGTTTGCCAACCCCAGCATCATCATCTCCTTCCTGGTCACAGCCATGTCTAAGGTCTTCAGAATCAGAATCAGAATCAGAAAAAGCTTTATTGCCAAGTACGATTTTACACATATGAGGAATTTGTTTTGGTGAAGTTGGTGCATGACACATCTACTAAAAATAAGTAAAAAAGTAAAAAATATAACAATATAAATATATATACACAAGTCTGTTTTTTTTTTTTGTTTTTTTTTCAGAAGCACAGTCTTTTTTTTTTACCTAGAAACACAGTCTGTTTTTCAGAAAGAAGTCCAAGCTGAGTGTTAATGTAACGCATAGAGTTATGGCAATGTCAGTGTGGCAAGATGAGGCAGAAGTGCATTGTGAAGAGTGCCATGGGGGGTGTCGGGCCTTGTTGATAAGGCTGACAGCAGACGGGAATAAACTGTTCTTGTGGCATGAGGTTTTGGTCCTGATGGACCGCAGCCTCCTGCCAGAGGGGAGTGTCTCGAAGAGTTTGTGTCCGGGATGGGAGGGATCAGCCACAATCTTTCCTGCACGCCTCAGGGTCCTGGAGGCGTACAGGTCCTGAAGAGACAGGAGATTGCAGTTGATCACATTCTCTGCAGACCTAATGACACGCTGCAGTCTGCCCTTGTCCTTGGCGGTGGCAGCAGATTGAATTTCTTCAGCTGCCATAGGAAGTACATGTTAGTTCCCAGGAAGCGTAACGACTTCACAGTGTAAATAGTGGAGTCACAGAGGGTGATGGGGGCAGGTGAGGCTGAGTTTTTCCTGTAGTCCACAACCATCTCAACTGTCTTTAGAGTGTTGAGCTCTAGGTTGTTCTGGTTGCACCAGGTCACCAGATGGTCAACCTCCCACCTGTAGGTGGACTCGTTGCCATAAGTCCAATGAGGGTGGTGTTGTCCACAAACTTCAGGAGCTTGACGGACTGTTGACCACAGTTGCAAAAGTTTGTATACAGGGAAAAGAGCAGAGGAGAAAGAACGCAGTCCTGGGGGGATCCGGTGCTGATGGTCTTTGCGTCAGAGATGTGTTATCCCAGCTTCACGCACTGTTTCCTGTCATACAGGAAGTCTATAATCTGCCTGCAGGTGGAGTCAGGCACGTTCAGCTGGGAGAGCTTCTCCAGAAGCAGAGTTCAGATGATGGTGTTAAAGGCAGAGCTGAAATCCACAAACAGGATCCTAGCGTAGGTTCCTGTGGAGTCCAGGTACGGTAGGATGAGTGGAGTGACAAGTTGACTGCATCGTCTACAGACCTATTGGCTCTGTAGGCAAACTGCAGGTGGTCAAGGAGAGGGTCAGTGATGTCCTTGAGGTGTGAGAACACAAGGCGCTCAAAGGACTTGAAAGCGGCAGTAGTATAGTTAGTATATGGTGGTACATGACAAATGCTACACCCTCCAGCTCAACATATGGTGGAAACACATTCAGATCACCTCAAATGGAGACACTGATGATTCTTGTCTTCATAAGTGCTTCTCTTTGGGGTTGTCTTGC
>JBBMOE010000014.1:0-106902 GCA_037975065.1 Chaetodon trifasciatus
GCGCGCGCGCGCGCTGTCCGCATTTCATTGAGGGACTAGATAACCCGGAAGTGAAAGTACCTTCCCATCATGCCTTGCTCCATAGCACGAATCGCTAACTAATGCTAAACAAACGTAAGATTTGTTTTTAACATTAAAAGACCACACTGCCTTATTTCTGTGTGTGTTTTCACACACTGTGTGGATTGTTGTAAGTAAGTCTGACTCTCAACCAGGACTTAAAGTCGTATTGTCGTCAGTCAGGTCGATCTGTCTGTGTTTTGTAGGGTAGATCACTCTTGTTTCACTTCAGATCGTATAAATCTTTCGCCTTTTACTAAAGATTTCCGTGGAGTGGAACAACAAGAGTTTTACCCAATTTTTTGATGCCCTACACATGTGGGGCTTTCTATCTGTGTGAAAAATAAATAATTGTAAAATAGTGTTCTAAAATGTATGAGCAGCATCTAAAAAATTTAAATGCAAGACTAGTAAGTAAAGTTTGTAGTAAAGTAAAAGTAAATCCATAACAAATAATTTCATGTTTCATTTCTGCTGAAAGTTACTTTTGGTACGTAGTAAAATAGATGATCATTGATCTAAATTCAGGTGTTCCAGTAGTCAGTGATGGTAATTCCTGCTCTTTGTAATGAACCTGATCCATGGAGTGTGAAACACATTCACTATTTTACACCGAATTTAAATAAACTCATTATTTTACCCTCCATGGATCTATTTATTTTAAGATTTATCTGATCACAGGACAACTCAGAGCAATGTCATGCGCTGCGTCTTCTTCTGTGGAGTTTTACGGTTGTTGGCATCCACATAAGCTGCGTTACCGCCACCTACTGGATTCTAACAGCTTCACAGTGAAAACCATTTTCAGCATCCACTCAAAGTGATCTCATTCACGACCTTGTCCATCCTCTAACCCAGTTGGTGCAAATCCTTCCCTCAGAGCAGCATCTAGATCTTCTCCAGGTATGTCAGCGTCCAGCACCTGCTCCATTCTTTCTGACTTCCTCCGTATGTCAGTTAATCATGGCAATAAATGCCCAAAATCTTCATCTTCAGCGTTTGACAAACCCTTTTCTGCTCTGATCTTACACACCTTCATTTCCTTACTTCTTTGTGGCCACTTTGCTGACTCGGCATGATGATTTCCCTCACGGTGCAGGCTCCTCGGTTGCTGTTCATCTCCCACATCTTCTGACTCCTCCACAAGGCTCTGCAGCATGTCCGTGTTCCTGACAGCAGAGCTCAACCCACTGCCTGATCAAACATCTCAGAGTTTTCCTCCCGCAAACTTCCCGACCTCACGTGGATCCTTAAAAATGCATTCGTGTCCTTGCCGGCTTCCCTACCAGATAAACCTCATTGTTCTTTCACTGACTGGACTCGAATCCTCTCTCGTCATCACTTTCAAATTCATCCACTGACTCCATTTCCGCCACCTCTCCCGCCTCCGTCTTCCTCCACCGGCTCCATCTGACTCATCACTGGTGTGTTGTTGATATCATTAAATCAAACATGGAGCAAACTCATCTCGTGGACACACACAATGGAAACTCTGCGCTGGTTAACTGACGCTTGAAACACAATAGCAAGGCATGCTGGGAGCGGAGGCCTTCGTTTGGTCTGAATTTAACCTTTATGGGTTTAAGTTTCTTTGTGCTCCAGTTTACATTCAGGCTGCAATGACCCCAATGAAAATTCTTCATTTTATTTGTATCAGAGTTTTAGTGTGACGGCCGTTGACTGAGCGTTGCTTTATTCTTCTGCCGCTCCGTGTTTCACAGGGAAATACTCGACTTTATTATCGTTTAAGTAAAACTTGTAGCAGAGTATTTCTGCGCTGTGGTATTACTGCTTTTACACCTGTGGACTGTGGCTGTGTTAAATCTATGGCAGGGGAAAGATTTTATGCGCAAAGAAATATTTTTATATATTTGCCGACAATATGATGCATTGGCATACATTAAGTTGCCCAACAATATAAAAACAAATTTAAATTTTGTCCCTTTCAAACAGCTGTAACATTAACATGCTGCGTACGTGTTCATGCAGCAGTGATAATAATTCAAAAATCAAATTTTTATCAACTAAGACAGGGCTGCTCTCTATGATCGCTTTTTAAGTACATCTGTTGATGATGCTTCTGTACTGAAGTAAAATTCTGAATTCAGTACTTTTACTTGTATGTACTTGTGTGTCTACACTGTGATATTTAAACCTTTATTTAAATAAAGGATGGGAATACTCTTCCACCACGTATGTAGGGAGTTAAAGGGAGTTCCCAGCCAATGTCTCACAGTGTCAAACCTTGTGAGTGTGAGGAAACATTTAGGTAATTTCCGTAAATTGTGCTGATAAATACTCACACACTTTAACTTAAGTGAGGTTTTAAATGCAGTTCTATTTGTAGTGAAGTATTTTCACAGTATCTGAGTACTTTTCCCACTTGAACTTAAATATTTCGGCTTTACTTAGCTTTATACTTCTACTCTACTACATTTCAGAGGGAGATGTTGTACTGTTAATTTTTAAATATGTAATAGATTTTACATACATACCATATGAACATCTTGTTAAATATGAAGCATTGTTAAGATGCTGATGAAGCTCTGTAAACTGAACAGGTACAATATAGCTCCCTGACCAAATGTAATATTAAAATGCTTCTTAAACATTGAAGCATTGCAGCGTTATCTGTGGGGCTGCTGCTAACGTTTATTTTAATTGTGGCTAAATCTCTTGATTCTTTTCTAGATTAATTATTTAGTCTCTAAAATGTCATCAAACAGTCTTCAAATGTCCTGTTTGGTCTGACCAACAGACCAAAACCCAACAGTATTCAGTTTAAAACGATAGAAAACAGAAAATCAGCAAATTCTCACTGCTGAGAAGATTGAACCAGAGATTTTCGGGGGCGTTACCCTTTAAAAATGATACGATGAAACGATTCATTGATCGTCAGAGAGTCAATCGACTAATCCTGCATATCCTCCTTTAAGTCCGTATAATACTTACTTTTATTTTGATAAAAAATCCTGAAGTAGGATTTAACTGAAGCGTAGTATTTTCATGTTGCAGCATTACTACTTTTCCTTAAGTAAAGGGTCTGAGTACTTCACCACTGCGAGTATGAAATATCATAGTGTTTGTCCTAAGTGTGTGTTATTTCATGTATTTCGGAATAAAAAAAACATTGCCACCATAAATTGACCCCGTCCCAACTAGTTTTAATCTAGCGTTGACCTCAGTAATATGAAATGCACCTTCCGTGTCTGAGGGAATAATACAGGAATATTACAGTCATATTTTCCTGCAACACCAGCCTGCAGAAACACACACACTCACGCACATACACACACACACATATGCAGTGCTGCCCCAGAGGAACATCATGAGCGCCCAGGCCATTAACAAATGCAGTAAGCCTTTTAAGTATGATTTCCTGCCCTTCCTCCCCAGTTCTTCCCCCAGCTCCTCCCGGTTAAAACGTGACACACATCAGTTGTGTGACAGGTCACGTGACGGCTGTAGCATTGATCCGGAAGGAGGGAGGGAGGGGAGGGAGGAGAGGGGAGGAGGGGGCGGCTGATGTTGCCGAGAAACTGCGTCAGGTCAGCGGAAGACAGCCTGAATCATAGAGGAAGCTCCGTGATTGGGCTTCAGTATAAAGCAGAACAATGCGGCTGTCATGCAGTCTGTTTGTAGATGTGAAACTTTTGTTACACAGGAGTCACAGATAAGTAACTGTTTCCCTCAAAAATATGATTCATGTTCTTTTACACCATCCAGAGTCTAGAATTCAATACTGCAAATGTGCACGGTGTGTGATTAGTTACCTCAGCACACCATGAGACCAGTCTACGGCTGCAGCCCTGTTTGTAGTGATCTGCTTCCACTTTTCTGCCTGCGTGCTAACAAATATTCAACTAGTCTTGATTTGAACACATGGTGTTAAAGTCTAACTGTATTCCACACTTTGATATACATGCCATAGTCATCCATTGTTCCCCAAAAACTATTAACAACACATACACAAGCCATACGGTTGCACCGGGTGTCATGTTTCTTCATTGCGATGAACGCTGTCACTGTAACTTGTTGTGAGTGAGTCCCACCCAGCCCTGGTTGGGCAACGCTGAGCTATAATCAGAATCAGAATCAGCTTTATTGGCCAACCATGTGGACACATGCAAGGAATTTGACTCCGGTTTGAAGTTGCTCTCACTGTTACGTGAACATACAGTTAAAAAACAAGAACATGAAGGCTGAGCAAAGAGCTAAAAAATAATGTTCATACAAGTATGAGAACAATAGATTTTTATATAAATGTGTGTATATGACAGACAGCAACATCCTGGAATAAACACTGAATGATTAATGTACTACTTTGTACACATGCAGTAGGTGATTACGTACAGTATATGCATGCACACACATCTATATGCAGTATATGCGTGCTTGCATTTATGTTTGACAATTATGATGATGATGATGTGTACACATTAAAAAAACAGCAGTGGTGGAAGAAGAATACCAGTCTTTATTCAAGTAAAAGTACCTAATACCACACTGAAAATACTTGTGCATTCAAACCCAAAACATGTTTATATTATCAGCAAAAGTCACTCAAAATATGAAAAGTTAAAGTACTGCAGTAAAACCATTTAACTACTTTATATATGGTTAAATGTACAACAGTTTATCATAATGAGATATGTGGTTTTGGCTGGACAGGAAGGGTATTAAATGTTGTAATCTGAAAAGTAACTAGTAACTAAAGCTGTCAGATATAGAACAATACTTGCTTCTCTGATGTAGTGGAGTATAAAGTTGAATAAAAAGGAGATACTTAAGTAAAGAACAAGTTACTTTGTATTGAAGTAGGCTGCAGTACTTATGTATTTAATCTGTAAAATATATACTTGTAGTTGTAGGTAGGGTGGATGTTTTAGTGTTCGTAAATGATTCAGCATGTGTATTAAAGTGTTTCACAACCAGATTATTTCCTTTGACCTCAGTTGTCACGCTCAAACTGGGTTTTATTTTGAAAAGCGACACCGGAAGTGCGATGTTCCGCTGGCTTCCTTGACGCTGCTTTGGAGACTAGTCCAGCTCGCCTGCATTCCTGCTCTCTCTAAAGCTGACCGACAGAGACAGAGAAAGAAAGGGGGGGAGAAAACACCAATTATTATTCACAACCGTGTTGGATTTTTATGAACCACGAAGCCGACTCACACCGGACACAGCGACCAGATAAGTCCACGAAAAAATAACCACGTCGAGCCTGCTCCGTTTGGACCTACAATCCCGACAAAAAGGCGTGTTTTTCCTGTCTAAAGACGGGACTTTGATGTTTCTGTGTAGGTCAGCCACCGAAAAGCAGCTTTGGTGAAATAACCTCTCCACGGCGGATATCTCCTTTTTTTTTTTAAATGAGGATTTGCAAGATGGCTGATGACAGCTACCCCTAACAAGGACAGAAAAGCGACGTCCCCTTTAAGATTAGCAGGGTATATTTTTGTATTTCTATCAGTCAAACATATAAATATGGCTGCTCTTTAAAGATAATGACCACAGCTCGCACCAGCAGCCTCCGTCCTCGTCGGAAAATAGGGCCAATCTAGTGTTGATCTGTACCTGTGCTATGGTGGAAAATGGTGAGGTGACGTCTGAGGTAATTTACACGATTTTAATCGAGATAAGGAAGTAGAAAAATATGTTGTTGGCTAAAGGCTGAGGCGATCATAGGCGAATAAGGTGGAGACCAGAGGAAAAAGAGGCCGGAGCTGGACAGAAATAATAATAATAATAATAATAATCTTAGGGTCGGGAGATATTTGATAGATGTGTCGGAGGGGGGAAAGCAAAAGGCTCCGCAGCAGCAGCCAACATTCCTGCGGATCCTGAAACCCTTTGTTTTGTGCGCAGGAGCTGGACTCGACTATTAAAACCATTAACTATGCAGTAAACAGGCTCGAAATGATGGCCCGGCTGTGATTTTCTGTCTAATGAGATTATAAGGCCTTTGTTGTCGACAGAAACCTGGCAGGAAAGCCGAGGCCTTGTGTGCAGATATGCGAGCTGTGCCACATAGCAGGCGGTTATTCATCAAATAGAAATGTCGCTTTTATGTCCGAGTGGAGGTCTGGTGGTACCTGTGCCGCTCGTCTGAGGTGGAAAACAGCGTTTCTCGACCTGTGCCAAGCCGTCGCTGGTTGTACGTGTGATTAAATTGCAGGTGGAGGCTCCTCGGATGCTTATTTATGATTCAGCGGACAAAAGCATTGCGCTGCGTTTGGGATTGCTGAGGGGATCGAGCGTCCTTGACGTCCTGATAAAAAAAAACAGATTCAGGTTTAAAAAGCTGTGTGTGTGAATGGTAATCAGGGTGTGGACCGGAGCGGTCCTTTCTCATGGCTTTCATGCTTCGTTTGTCGGTCTGAATTGGTCCACAGTCGATCATAATCCGAGGCTGAAGTGAAGGAAGCTGTGAAGGTAAGGGCCCGATCAGCGGCAGAGAGGGATCAAGTGTCTTTTCATGCGCTGTACAGAGATCGATTCACCTCATGGTCGTATCAGTGATTGTGTAGACGTTCAGTTCTCCGTGCCTTGTTTGCATTTCATGGTTTACCTGTAACTGGCAGGCTTTTTAGCTTCCTGTAGGCCTATAAACACACAGAAGCTGTAAAGGCAGGCCCACTGTGCGTGTGTGTGTGTGAGAGAGAGAGTGATCTAGAGGGAAGGAAAGCACCGTTTACTGTAATCTGCATAACGTCAGCCCCTGCTGTGTGTGTTGAAATCACCAAGGTGTTGTCATCCTCGCCTGAAGCCTTCTCTGGTCAATTTTCTGGAATTTGCCTTCATGCTGCAGCAATAAGCAATACTCGAGGTCTGTCAGGGAGACTCGTCCGATGTGGTCCCGAGGGTTGAAATACACGGGCTGATCTTCTCTCCGCGGCCTGTTTTCTAATCTTTTTCTCAAGACTCGTTTTGAGAGTGTCAGGTTTCTTTGCGAGGACGGACAGACAGGGGCCTAGAGGTCTGGTGGAAGCGGAAGACGGTTAGTGTATGCCTGCCCGCAGCATGATGGCCTCTGACATGGCTGAGACGTGGAGGAACTGTTTTGAGGAGGAGCTCATCTGCCCCATCTGCCTGCACGTGTTCTCAGATCCCATCCAGCTGCCCTGCAAGCACAACTTCTGCCGGGGCTGCATCAGCGAGGCCTGGGCCAAAGACTCCTCGCTGGCCCGCTGCCCCGAGTGCAATCATGCTTACACGCAGAAGCCCAGCCTGGAGAAGAACCACAAACTGTCCAACATAGTCGAGAAGTACAACGCCCTGAGCGTGGAGAAAGCCACCACGCCGGCGCTGCAGTGCATCCTGTGCCGCCGAGGCCCGCCGCTCCCCGCAGTGAAGGTCTGCCTGCGCTGCAACGCCCCGTGCTGCCAGTCCCACGTCCAGACGCACCTGCAGCAGCCGTGCTCGGCCCTCGGGCACCTGTTGGTGGAGGCCGAGGCGGTGAAGGCGTGGACCTGCCTGCAGCACGACGAGTACAGGCTGTATCACTGCGAGGCCGAGCAGACGGCCGTGTGTCAGTACTGCTGCTTCGCCCGCTGCCACCCCAGCCACGGCCACGCCGTCACCGACGTGGAGCTGCGCCGCAACGACATCAGAGTAAGGAGAGTTTTATGTCGTACACATAAACATGCATTCTCGTTTATTCACTTGTTTCTGCTCAGGGTCGCAGTCACGCAAACGACAGCCTGCAGTTTGATAAGGAATACGATAACTGATGGAGCGCTTCAGTCATTTTCTAAGCTGAAATGGGAAAAATTCACTGGTTCCAGCTTCTCAAATGTGAATAACATATTCAGTGATATTAAAGTGAATCTTTGGGTTTTGGGCTGCGTCGGCTCTGATGGACGGTAAGGTTATTGGTAGATTAATAGATAATGAAAGCAGTCGTTAGACGTGGCCCTGCTTGCAAGAATTTGTCAATTCATCAGTGATCAATACGCGTTGGCTAAGTGCCCATTCAAGTACCAGAGTGCAGCTTTGTGCATTCATAACAGCATCACACGAACCAGTGAGGTCATTTTTTCATTTTTTACTTTGTAGTTGTGAAGCAAACATCAGCAGAACAAAGGGCATATTTTAATGTCTTTCCTGCCATATGAAAGAGCCTAAGAGAGACTTTAGGGGACAAAGCTGTTGTGATCTGCTCTCAGTCCTTCATGTATTTACAGGATCAGCAACTCAATCAAAAACAGAATTTCCCATTTTCCAGAAACAATTGCATTTTGAGTGTGTTTTCTTAGCGTCTGTGCGAGAGTCCTGTGCATTTTCAGTTGCGATCCACACCAGCCTCCATTCTCATCTGTTGGAATGACAAACAATGCAGTCGAGGGTGGAACAATGAGGGGCCCTCAGAGGGCCTTATCTCCCCAGCACAGGTGCATCCGAGCTCAGGGATCGCCAGTTGTGAGCGGGGGTGGGAGTGGAGACAAGGGGAAGGGGGATTAAAGTGATTTGTCACTCGATTCTGCGGTCTACTTGGGGTTTTTTATTAACCTCTTCCCTTCCTGGGGTCTGTCCTTGGTTTGAGAGGAGGTCGGATTGGTTTTCCTCCCACTTTTTTTTCAGTTTCAAAGGGGAGTATGACGGGGCAGTTCAGTCAGAAGGAGAACCACGAAGGCTGACTGACTCATGCAGTTCACCCTACACCCTGTTAGGTGTCAACTGTGTCATGCTTGGGTGTATTTCCTGTGGCCAATGCTATGACTCAGCTTTATGTATAGTTAATAGGTCGCCTGGGGCGCAGGAAGGGCCGTTGGGTGGGGCCTGGTCTGAAATTAAAAGCTGTACTACCAAAATCCTTCACGTTTAAAGGTTTTCCTACATTATCTGTCATCAGGCTGAGAGATAGAGCCTGATTAACGCTGGTTTGTTCATCTTTACCTCAAATACCACAGAAGAAGATTCTTGTTTTTCTTTGGCGGCACTATCTTAAAAATACAAACGATACCAGCAAATTATCCATTTAGCTGAAGTTATTTAACACCTTTCTGACACACAGCCGAGCAGTGCTAAGCAAACTTAAGCTAACCGGTAGGCCGCCATTGTAGTTTCAGACACATGCTCATTACACAAAGCAGGCGAAAGGCAGAGGAAACGTTCTGCTAAATATTCGTTAATGTGAAAGCAAAGGCTGCTTGCTAACATGCTCACAACAACAACCAAAAATTGGGGATGCCTTTTAGTTTTTTTACGTATTAAGTCGTAAACCAACGACGGGCTGCAACTAACGATTGTTTGAATCATCAGTTAATCTGATCGCAATAAATCTTTTTTTTTTTCTATACAACTGTGAAAAATGCTGATTAGAATTTCCCACAGTCCCGCGGTGACGTCTTCATGTCATATCTTTTGCACCATCAAGTCGAAAACCACAAAGATAATCAGTTTGCTCTGATGAAATACAAAGAAAAGCGTCAACTCAGACATTAGAGAAGCTGGAATTGACGAACGAACAATGATCAAAATAGTAGCTGATTAATTTGTGTCAATCAATATATCGACTAATCAGCTCTAATCAAAAGTGTTTGTGTTTTGTTATGTCAGCCTCAGAGTCCACTGTCTGTTGGACTGCAATAACACTGATTCTAAATGACCTCATATTGTGTATTTTACATTTATTTGTGGCAATTTCTTGTTCAGTGTTGACCAAAATATCTGCAGGTTCTGATAAACAGGGCAAAGATACTGATAAATCCACTGGAGCTGGGCTATTGTTTGGGCCCTCTTCTACTAAATAAATCATCGCAGACACGAGGTGCCACCTCTGCTAAATCATTTCCACAATAAAACTGCATTTTGTAGATATCAGAAAAATAATCTCGATTGATTTCATCTCCATCGGCCCTAATCCATAATCTTTGTTTTCGATATTTGTCCTCATGCTCGTGAGTACAAATACATCCTCCGTGTTCAATGCAATCAAGGAATGCAGAGTGGACTCCCCCCTCTCTCCACACGCACACACCCCCCCCAACCTCACTCCCACCATCCACCAGCCACTCCAGGCGAGGGCCGACCTTCCCCCTGGCTCTGCTCTCCTGCTCTGGTGGCTCTGATGGAGAAGTCGCTGTGGTGAAATGACAGCTAAAGAGCACCCTCCCCTCTTTATACTTCATACCCACCGCCACCCACCCCCTCCGTCCCTCCCTTCCCCAAAGGTATCCCATAGATTTAGTTGCCACCCCCCTCTGGGAAGCTTCGGCTCCTTCGACCCTGTTTTTCCCTTGGCTTCTGCTCGGAGCCTAACTCAATCAATCAGCACAACCAGGTCACAGTCCTGGATCCAACATGCCAACTGTGTGTGTGTGTGTGTGTGTGTGTGTGTGTGTGTGTGTGTGTGTGAGAGAGAGAGAGAGAGAGAGAGAGATATCTAGGGCAGTGGTTTCCAACCATGTGCCACAGAGACCCACGAGCGTGCAGGTTTTCATTGCAGGCTCGACAGCAGCTGATCACTAATGATAAAATCAGCTGCTATTTGGTCAGAATGGAAGGATAGTGATGATGATGATGGTGAATAGACCTTCAGCATGTGAAACACAGACGGATTATTGATTTGTGGGATTAATTACAGATGCAGCCCCCCCGTTTTCAACCGCTTCGATGCAGAAAATGAAATGAAAATAAATGAGCTGATGTTCTCCGGCGTCTGAAATGTGATGATTTGCTGCTTTTGTTTGTCTGCGACAGTCAACAAAACATCTTTTGGTTTTGACTGTTGATTGGTCAAAACAGGAATTTTTGAAGATTTCATCTTCTGGGAAATTACGAGGGCCTTTTTCCCCTTTTTTGACCGTTTATAGACTAAACCTAAAGACTAAACTCATCGATGAATTGACATATTAATGGGCAGATTAATCAGTAATGAAGATAATCGTTGTCCACTGACAAAAGACTGTTTTTTACTGCTATTCTTTTGTGCTAATTAGCAAATGCTAACACATCACGCTAAGATGATGAATGTGGTAAACATTACACCTGCTTAGCATACACACATTAGCATTGTCACCGTGAGCATGCGGACGTTAGCATGTAGCTCAAAGTGCTGCTGTGAGGACGCCTGACTGCAGGCTCTTCGTCTGGTTTGTCTGAATCTGGGTCATATTGGCATCACCACAGTATTTTGCTCTGTGCCATCTTATCAGCGAGCCTCTCATTCATTAAATGTTGATTGAGGATTATTCATATCTCACATTAAATATTAATAACATGAAGGATTAGCAAATCTGTGTCAATGACATTCCCACTGTGAGACTTCACAATGCAGAGAGCAACATAAAGGAGCGCTGAGCTCATATGGAGCCTTTAATTCTGTTTTTTATTTACTCTGACTGCGAGCTGAGCCGGATGGGTATCTGAGTTTGGCCCGAGCGTGCGTCTGCTGTTGTTTGTGTGCAATCATCATCATAGAAAAGTGTTTTTGCCACAACATCGGCGTAGCTCACAGGGCAGCCTCTGCTGGGTGAATACATCTTTTAAAGAGTAAGCAGGCAGAGGAGGTGCACTGAGGGGGGAGTAGAAGGAGGAGAGCCGCTGGAGCTTTTTCCTGCCTCCCTATGCCCGTTTATTTATCTCTGCTCGCTGCCCCCAGCCCCCCCAACGTTAGTCCTCTGTCACTAATGCAAACGCAAAATAGCTGTTGGTTGCTATGACAGCACACCCTCCCTCCTCCCCCACAGGGATTGTGTGTTAGATGGAGCCTAAATTAGCCGGCTCCCTGATTCTAATATCTCAGGCGTGGGGGGGTTGGGACGCTAGTGGCTAGCTGAGGTCAAAACTTCCCGAAGCTTAAGACTTTTCTTTCTCTCCTCACAGCAAAGCCTGTTGAGGCAGCAGGAGCGCGTGGAGGAGCGAGTGCAGGAGATCGAGGAGCAGCTCTGCAAGCTCGACTCTGACAAGTGTGTGGTGGAGGTACGTTCTCACGCTCTGCTCGACGGGCGCCAACGCAGCTACGCGCATATCCAGAGCCTCTGCACAGTGTCCATGTTTGTGTCTCCGCAGGACAGGGTGTGTGAGCTGAAGGAGGAGGTGCGTCTGCAGTACCAGCGCATGCACCAGCTCCTGGAGGAGGATCTCGGCCGGACGCTGGAGGCTCTGGACCGGGCTCAGGCTCGGTTCTGCCAGGAGAACGCCGCCCAGGTTTTGGCTCTGGGAGAGCAGCGCCACGAGGCCCAGAAGCTGCTGAGCTCCATCCACACGGCCTTCAGTAAGGCGGAGGAGCTGAGCTTCATGAAAAACACCAAGCCTGTGAAAATCCTCACTGACAGGTGAGAGCAGTTTTCAGATGAATGCTTTGCCTTTTAGCCCGTGGCTCTGTAACACTTTTCCAAGCTGACGTCTTATCTTGAACCGTGCGTGTCTCTTGGCACTTGTTGCAGGTCTCAGGCATGTGTGGGCAGCACTCTCCCTCCTTATAAAGTGGGGAATCTAAACTCTAAACTGTTCCTCTCTGAAATCTCAAAAAGAGAGAAGAGCTTGAAGAGAACGCTGGAAGGTAAGATCGCACGCACGTCATTTACCAGGTGTGTTTTTTTAATTACCACGTCTGTCGTCTCATTTCCCACCTTCTCTCCCCTCGCTCAGCTCCCCTCACCCCTCCCTCGACCTTCCTGCAGTCTGTTCCTGCGTATCCCAGCGGTCAGAGCTCCAGCTCTGGAGCAGAGAAACGGAAACATTCCACTGCCTTCCCAGAGGGAAACGGGAACGTCGGGAAAAACGCCGCTCCGGGTTTCAAGGACTCCTCCTCTTCTTCCTCATCTTCCTCTTCATCGCTAGCCAAGCAGCCCTACCTGGGCTCCGGCTCCGCCTCCGGAGAAGGCCAGTCCACCAATCAGCAGCCTCTCGGCCCCTGCGGCCCGCCTCACATTAGCGAGAGCGGCGGGACAGGAAGCGGAAGCGGCTCTCTGACCAACCACCATTCAGGCTCCGTGTTCGGCTCCTCGCACTTTCCTCCCGGAGGCAGCAGCTCCTCGCACTCCTCCCAGCAGGCCGTGCTGCCTCAGTACGGAGGCCGGAAGATCCTGGTGTGTACGATGGATAACTGCTACTGCTCCGGAGTGCCCTCGGTGTCGGGCCACCGCAGCCATCCCCCGTACCCGCGCTCTGGCTCGTTCCCCTGGGTCAGCGCCCAGGACTACCCCCCTCCTCCCGGCCTGGCCTCTGGAGGTCCGTCCATGCAGGGCTTGGCAGTGAGGGACTGGATAGACGCCTCACAGACACACAGACATGCAGATTTTTACGGGCTATATGGGCAGCCCTCGACAAAGCACTATGTCACCAGTTAACAGAGTAGACACACACACACACACACACACACACACACACACACACATACACACACACACTTGGATAAAGAGACAGGCACCAAAACAGCACACCTTTACTGATTTTATTAACCGGAAAAACACAATGCAGTTATACTACACAAACATTCAGATGTTAAAATTTATGTCCACACACACACACACACACACACACACACACACACACACACAGATGTAGACACATTCGGGGGCAGGGTTGATCTCTTTGTGTTTTTATTTTCTCCTTTTCGTTCTTTTCCGTCAGTGTTTCATGTACTGTATTATACGTAAAATGCATAAACAGCCGCTCACTCTGGCACAACTTAGCTCAGCATTTTACACATAAACACGCAGCAGGAGAGGCCCGAGGAGGCTGTGACGCGTATCTTTTAATTTATAGGGCAGGAGACGGATTGATAGAAAATGAACTTTAATTAGGAAATCTTCTCATGGCTTCTCGCTGACGCTAAAGGGAAACGAGAGAATACCGAGCAGTGTTGACCTTTCCAGTTAGCGCCTCACGTTTTTTCTGATATAATCACCCCTCCAGCTGTACTGAGGTCAGTTGCCTTATGTTATTAGCGTCACATTTTTCTCTGCCCAGCTCATTTTGTTTGATAGATCCTTTAAAGAGGGGCCGCGGTCCCTTCGTGTCTCTTGATTTTTATCGTCATGGCACTTCTTCCTTTCTTTGCCGAGTTCAGGGATGGATCGTACAGCTTGAACACAAAACGCTCTTCCATGGAACACCCACAATGCACTTGTGGATGCCTTGTTATGCCTGGACAACAGATGCTCACCCACAGAGGGACACTAGAGCTTCGTCTGAAGGGCCGGACGACCCTGGAGTTTTGGGAATTTGGTCCGTATTCCTCGCACTCCCTTCCTGCTACCAGACTTCCCACAGGACAGAAAAGCTTCTTCTGACAAAGACTGTTTCCATTTAGTAATTACTATGACTTTGTGTTATTTGGTACATCTGTAGGTTTCATGCTTGTCTAGAGAGACTCTTTGATTTGAGAGAAACAGGCAAGACTGGACAGACCAAACCAATCAAGCATCTGGAGGATCTGATGATGCTGTAATTGTACTTCCTGCAGGGCAAAGATGTCACTTCCTCTCAATAAGCACACAAGCTCTTGGCTTCCTGTTTGCAGCTGAAAGCATGCAAGGAAGAGTTTTTTAAAGCACTCAAAAGAAGAACAATGGGGGGAAAATGTATGCAGTTTTAAAACGAGTGTATGAAAGAAAAGAAGGGTGGAAGGATTTTTTTCATGAACTTTTTCTAAAAGACTGGACTGTGAGATGTAAGCAACTGTCATCGTCCTGAAGAGGAGCCGTTACAGCAGTCAACTGAAAGAGAAAAAAAACAACATAAAAGTATCTTTTTTGTAAATATTTTGTGAAATGGAAAAATTACAGACGTGATTTGGAGAAGGGTTCCAAATAAACGAACAAATTTAAACCGGCCTCTGCTGTCAACTCTGTATGTGCAAACCCTGTTTTTTCACCTGCATTAAAAAGATCAGGGTGGTCATAAAAGACCAAAACCATCACTGCATTAGTACTTTAATGCTTCCTGTCCACGGCCCAAGCCCATTGGTTCCAGCTGAAGATGTGCTGTGAAGGGACGTGACGCCCAGCGCAGCAGCAGTTTGTAGCCACGTTAGCAGCGAGGCTCCAGGCTTGTGTGTTTGTGCCTGTTTGAGCATTTTACGTGACAGAAAACGGATAAAAATGAAATTTTAGTCACAAAAACTTGTGATCCCTCTAACTTTTATGTCTAAAACTTGGTTTATGACTAAGTAGCTGCAGAACTAATTGATCAGCCTCCAGAAACACTGCTGCACTGTGTTTGGGTGTGAAGACGTTGATGATCTGCTGTCTTTCTTCATTATTTTTAGCACCGTTTTATATCACTAACAGACTACAAACTGTCGCATCGCTCTCACACACTGTTTAGAGTTTGCAATAGCAAATAGTCCATATTTATTTCTTACCCACATCAGATGTGACATGATGTCTTTTCAGGGCTGAGTGCAGGACAGTTTCACTAGTAACTCATCAGTTACTAATAATGAGCTTCAGATTTATAAATACATCAATATTGTTTCATGAACTCCTCATGTAATGGACCAAAATCCATTATTAAATGTGAAACACCTTAAATTGGTAGTGTTATACTGTCAAAACATTGAAGAATGCAGCATCACTGAGACTTTTATTTATCCTTATTTGTTGATTTTGTTTGTTGCATTTGAACATGATGCATCACTTCTTGGAAAAAGGGTTTGTTGCATCATTCAGGGCTCCTTTAATAATAATGAAAATAAATTACTCAAAAAAAAAACACATACCCACAAATGCATACATGAGTACATGCCTGCATATGAAGTGAGAAAGAAGGAAAAAAAGGGACAAGGAGCCTCATTTTCTGGAAGACAGGCCTGTTTTGTTAGATTGTGTACGTAAGAAAGAAGCTCATTAATCCAAACGTTCAAAGATGGACAACAAACCCTCCTCCAGTGTCGAGCAGTAAGACTTTGATGAGTCCTCAGACCGAGAATCCAAATCCCTGCTCGTGCAGCGATTTCCATGTGGATGAAGATGGAAAACGTGTCAATTATTCTTTTCCAATTGAATTCTATGCATTTTGTACGACTGGGATATTAGGATTGAATTTATTGAGTTTTTCAGGCTTTGCGCTCATTCTGCTGGATCGTGTTTGTGCTTTATAACAAGCCTTTTCCCCTTCCTGCCCTGTAATATCTGTCTGAATGTCCTTTGAGTCTGACTCTGTGGGTCAGTTAGCTGCAGGCTACAGCTTGAGCCCCTTTTTGCCTGTATATGTTAACCTTCAGGCAAACCTGCACCATCGAGAGCATGCTGAATTAGCTGCTAGCAGTTCCTGTTTGCAGTGCATCTCTGGCTGCACAGACAACCATCACTGAAGGAAACTTAAAAGCATGATTTTTCTCAGGGAAATTCTGGAGTCATAAAAAGTGTCTTTATGTTTTCTAATCAGATTTGTCTGACTCAAAGAAGGAAAGCGAACTGGCGTGATGTCCTCCATCCACGCACCTCTGCGGCGGCGCCCTCACAGCTTGAAAACCCCAGCTATGGGTGATGCTGCCAATTCTTCAGTGATACTTAAAGAAAGGCACTGATGTGACTGAATCCTCAAGCAAATTAATATATTTGAACAAATGAGCTTGAGGGATTCCAAAATTTTCTTTAAGATTGTCAAAGGACATGAGGGTGTTAGCTCTATAAAGGTCTGGAATCCCGTCTGAGCCTGGAGTCTGAACCCGGGATCTGATCTACCTGGTGCAAATAACATGTTACCACAAATGGGAGAAAACTGTGATTCCCTCAACATGTCTAGTGATTCACAACAAGCTGTAATTGTGGTTTTAAGAAATGGATTAGCTGCATTCTGCTTAAGCCTTCGAGTGAATCAGAGTAAAGATGCTGTGTTTAACAAGAGCCAGTTCACTCAAAGTCCAGCTGAGGAACAGCAGAGCTCGACGGTGCAGAGGAATAAGTCACATCGAGCTTTAGCTTTGAAGGAAATACTTGATACTTGACTCAATTAGTTGTTGGTTTTGGTCTTTTATCATTTAATATGTCTCACATTTGTACAAACAGAATCTCAGCATGTGCTCTGTGTTTTTTGTTCCAGTTCGTACGGTCATCCCTGGAGTCATCTGCTCACTCTTCATATGACTTCAAGAACAAAACATCCTCCCACTTGCACCCAAACATGGTTCAATCTCTGCTGTTTCCTCCTAAACATGCACATAATCTGCCTGGCTGCCTTCTCCCATTTGACAGTTCGTGCACGAACCTCTAAAGACTCGTTAGCTGCAGGACAAACCCATTCAAACCAAACTTTAAACGTCTCCGTGTCCGCCCTGCACAAACGGGGCTCATGAGTACGTGTGGGTGGAGGCCTGCAGAGAGAAAACAGGATGGAGAGAGCTCGTCTTGAGACGAGTCGTCGGTCGGAGTGTGTGTTCGTTCCCCCCTCAGCCTGATGAAGCTGCTGCGTTGATGCTTTACCCAACCCAGTGTGTGTGTGAGTGTGTGTGTGCTGGAATGAGCAAACAGGGAATGGAAATTAAAAAACTATTTTAGCATCAAAATATTCAGAACAGCAACTTCAAGGAATAGGTCGCCATTTTGGGAAATAGGTTTATATGCAAAGACTTATATGAGACTGATAACACTCCTCTGCTAAACATGAAGCTGTAGCCTGCAGCTGGTTAGCTTAGCTTAGCACAAAGACTGGAAACAGGGGGAAAAGCTAGCCTGGAAACAAGGTAACACAATAAGTACCAGCACCTGTGGCTTATAACCCCTCATAAAACCACTGTGTGTCATTTTCACAGTCCAGTTTATATGAATTAAACAAGATTTAACATGTTTATTTGTGACCTTTAGACAGAGCCAGGCTAGCTGTTTCCCCCTGCTTCCAGTGTGTGTGCTAAGCTAGGCTAACTGGTTATAGCCTTGTGCTTAAAGAACAAATAAGAGAGTGGTGTCAATCTTCTCACCAAACTCTCAACGAAGAGGTAAATCAGTAAGTATTTCCCTTAACGGGGTTTGTGGCGAGGTTTTCTTTGTTAATTACTGTTTCCTACGTCAAGACTGAACTTTCAGTCTCAGTCTACTTTCACGGTTTTCTCTGACGCGTCGGTTTGAGTGTCCGGACGCCGTTTCTTTCCTCCTAACGTCAATCAGTGGTTGATGTACACGTGAAAACAAACACGTTAATCATTTTGCTCCTTCTTGCTCCTCCTTCGCCTCACTCCCACCTCCTTCCTCTCTCGGGCCGGTGGGAGGTCTGATGTGCTGCCTTTTTTTTTTTCTCACGTCAGCAAACCTCAGCAGAGACGCAGGCGGCCAAGAACTGTGGGGTCGGAGGTGCGGCGTAAATTACAACGCTGCTTTTCTGTCTTTCGCTCTCAGAAACACACACACACTAGCACCCCCCCCTTCCCTCCTGACACACACATTTTCTCACACTTGCACACACAGCTGCTGCACAGCTGTCTGATCCATGAGGAGAGAGAAAGGCCGTAATTTGGTCGCCTACATCTCTGATCTGTATCTCTGAAACACACACGCACACACACACACACACTGTGAGGGTAAAAAGCTTTTATCAGCTAATGAAAAAAACCACAGAACCCTCCGTTGTGTCATAAAGGTTAAAAAACACAACACCAAAAAGACTACTAAAAAAGAAAATTTACTTTTTTTATTTGGAATTTTTAGCTTACATACATACACAAAAACCAGTGTCCTCAGAGCTCTTGTCAATCAATGTTTTCAACTCTCTCATGTCTGTGCTATAAATACAAGGCTACAAAAGCTAGTTAGCTTAGCTTAGCATAAAGAATGCCGACCAGCACCTCTAAAGCTGACTAATTAAGCCATAGCTCGTTAATCCACACCAAAACCTGAGTTTCAAAACGTCAATTAGTCGTTTTATGAGGGGACCGGTTGCCAGGCAACCAGTGGAGACTCCAGGAAGTCTGGCACGTAACCTCGGAAAACAACAAGATGTCAGTTTTCAACTTGATTTCTGACTAAAAGGTTGCAACGCTCTGTAAAACATGGATGAAACAGAAGGTGATAACATTCTCCTTGACGAACACTCAATTGAAAACAGCCCAAAGACAATATATTTAATGTTTTACCTCAAATACTTTGTGTAAATATAAATCCTATCCCAATATAATAAAGTTGGGATAGGAGCAACTAAACTTCCTGAGCGAGGATGCAGCGAGGTTCACCACTTTGTGAACACATGATTGGATAAAGGAGATTACTGCATGAACACTTTGTAAAGCCAGTGGTCAGTGAACAGCTCATTTGCAAATGTTTGCATTCTGTTTTTATTTACAGGCTTTAAAGTTAAGCTTGTATTACCTGTCAGTTAGTCAGCTTTAGAGGGGCAGGTATAGTTCGATGAAAAGACCTAATCACTGTAAATGTGCAGCCAGTTAGCTTAGCTTAGCATAAAAACTGCAAACAGAGCAACACCAGGCCTGGCTCTGTCCAAAGCAAAGCAGAAAATCAGCCTATACTAATAAATCTAAAGCTCACATATTTACATGTTTTATCTTGTTCCACTCCATACCAGTAACCCAGTATCACCAGCTGTGTACACCAGTTGCCTCCAGCTGGGGTCAAGAAGCAGTCCAGCACATAACCTCCCTAATTTTTGGCTATACGGGTTAATTAGTTAACTTTAGATGTGCTGATAGCATTGAACAGAGCCAGGCTAGCTGTTTTCTCCTTGTTACACTCGTTATATTAAGCTAAGCTAACACGCTGCTAGCTGTAGCATCATATTTACTGTGCAGGCATGAGAGAGGTATTTATCTTCTCAACAAACTCTCCACCAGAAAGCAAAAAAAAATTTTCCAAAACATCTAACTGTAACTCTGAGGGTGTTATCATACTGAATTTTCCGTGGTGCTTTGTGAGAATTTAAGAGCCAGAAATGAGGAACAATACTGGTACATTCTGTCTGTGTGAGAGGAGAGGAAGACTGGACAATGAGAATCTTTGTGAGAGAAGAAGAGGCTGTTTGCGAGTCTCTGAGGGTCTCTGAATCAGTCACGTACAATGTTACGCAAAGTAAAATACACAGCGTGCTGTTCCTGAAGCAGGAACACACTGAGACATATAACACCTCCAAATGCCTTCTTCTGGCCAATTGTTGATGACCTGAATACGGCTCAGTAAAGCTTGTAGGTGACAGAGATGTCTTTTTCAAACACAAGCCGTCTCTAGAAGCTTTAAAATTAATTTTACAGCCACAGCACAAAGAAATACAGAACCCAGGATGCAAAGTCAGTAATGAGTAAGACAAAGGCTCAACAGCCATAGCTGCTCTGTGAGGCTGAATTACAGACATGTTGATAAAAAGCATCTTCATGATGTAAAATAGTCACCGTTTTGTAAGAATAAAAGCAGTCTGAATGGATATTTTGAAGCAAAGACGTCTGGAAATAAATAATAAGCCCGTTCTTATGCATGGTGGTGCTATAAGCTAAATGCTAACATGCTCACAATGACAATGCTAACATGCTGATGTGTTTTTACATGCTGATGTTTAGCAGCTGTAATGTTTGGTGTTTATTATGTTCACCATGTTTGCTTAGCTTGTTAGCATGCTAACATGTGCTAACCAGCACTGAACACAAAGTGCAGCTGAGGGTGATGGGAACTTCCAGACATTTTTGAGACAAATCCATCCTCTGATCCAGCTTCCTGAATGCTTACAGATTCACCAAGACTGTTGTAGGTTTCCTGATGTGTGGCTGTGGTGTCATTCAAGAGCCTGGACTTGAACCTTTAAAGTGATTCTAGAGGGATTATAATTATTTGTATCAGCCACAGAAAACATCACAAAGCTCCTGTTCTGCACCTTTCAGGTAGATTAGATACAAACACGAGCAGATACTCAGGTTGATCATTTATAGAAAATACAGGTCATGTGACCACCGTTGGCGCCTGTTGAACTCAGCAATCAGAGAACAATAACTAGTGTCATCTGCAAGTTCTTGCTTCACCTTCTGACAGATTTTGGTGGAACCCAGAGGCCGAGGCCAATGGGATGTGATGTGCTCCCAGCTTTGCCTGAATAAGCAATAAATGGACCCAAGCCAGCCCTTGACTGGGCAGGAAGGTGATCAGACCACCGCTCACGAGGACCTCCCACTGTCCAACCACGCAAACCTGTGATGAAAAGCCAAAAGCAGCACAGATCTGAATCCAGTCTGAGCTGGGTGGAGCCTTCACAGGAGCTGCATTAACTAAGGAATTCACCAGAGAACTGGATGTCAGATTTCTGGGCCAGTCGTGGAAGCTTTCAGATATTTTACATCCTGTGTAACAAGAGGAAAAAAGAACATTTTTCCGGACTTTTTCAGGGTCTCTCCTCTTAGTTTTGTTGCAGGACGTGTTAGAACTTTAACACTATTATGGTGACCTTAAATACCTCAAAGGGGAAGAAGGCAACGTTGTCTTCATCCACCACAACCCTCTAACATGCAGGCACCACCAGTATGCAGATGGTCTCATGTGTACCTGCAGCCCTCTGTGCCCTGCAGGTGGATTAGGTTTGTGCATTCCAGATAGTTGGTTCAACGCGGGGGGATGGGGTTCACACTCCACAGCCTCTGCTGCTCACCCTCAAGGCCATGAGGCGTTTACCCAACCAGGTGGATACGGCAGCACCGCCTGCCTGTTAGAAAAAAAAGTTCCTGTTTTTATAAATCCTTTAATAGAAGTGTGGTGTCCTCCTTTTGCAGGATGGACATCAGAGAGTGATTTCCCCCATCTCAGATTGTTTGATTTGAATCATTTTAGGTGCCTGAAGATGGAAAACTGTTCAGTATATTGAGCTTTAAGGTTCATTGTCAACCTCACAAGATGTAAAATTTAGTTTAGTGGGTCCACTTGCTGCGTATGCAGATAAGTAAGAAAAAAACAGAAAAAAATGGGACGAAAATGTTTTGTTTTGTCTTATTCATTTTCCTAGAGATCATCACATAAGATTTATCTGCAGAAACCACAGGTATAGGTGAATAATGATAATAATTCATATTGGGAAAAAGTCATAAATAGACCCTTAAGTTTATTTTTTACTTTTTCTGGGACAGTGTTTGCTATTAAGACATTGTGGTCTTCACGTTGGGCCTCTGTCACTGATCTGCAGAGAATTAGTTGGTAGAGTTAATGCATATGAATTACTGTTAAAATATTTAGTCAAGATGTGGATTTTATCACTTTGGACATGTATAATAACATAACTGTTTCTCAGAGCTTCAAAAGAGCTTTGCTTTGAGAATCCAATCTTATTTTTACATGTAAGTTCTACACAAGCATGATATCACAGTGCTTTATCCATCCCGGGACATTTTAACAACAAATCCAACGCTTTGTTTAATTCAACAGAGCTGCAGTCTCCAGGGAGTCCTCCACACTCGGTTGTTGTCATTAACAGCTGACTTCACCTGCTGCTGGTGTGTGACCGCTACTATCTGGTAAGATTTACAAAAACAAAAGTCCCTTCATGATGTGAGTGAACAAAGCATGGGAGTGCAGAAAGCAGCTTAATCCAAAAAACATAAAATTCAACAATGTCTGATTTTTCTTATCTTTTTATTCACATACAGTACCTTCAGTTCTGGACAGATTACATTCAAGAATATCAAAAGGAAAAGCCAAGAGAATGAATTCCCTCACTAACCCAAAGAGCACAAAGAAATGCATTGGGACATAAAGTACGTAAACCGCTGTTAAAAATCTACCAGCATTATGCAAACATTATAGACTACAGAGTACAGCAGTGTAACTTATACTCTATAACATGCGCATAACGTCACATATGAACACAGGGCCGAGCTATTTACACTGAATCCAAAAAGTGTAGTTCCTCTTAACCATTTAATTTCCTCTTTTTTTATACATATTAACATGTACAGTATTATTCTTTAGTGGGGAGAGTTGGACCGCTTCTCCAACATCCTTGAAATCACACACGCCACACCAGTCGTCGTTTGAAAGCACTCTACACTCTACTTCACCATAAATAAAACAATTACAAAAATATACCTCACTTCAAACAGAGCCATAGCAGGAAAAGCGCTTCCAGCCATCGTGGAATGATGTAAAAAAAAAAAAAAAACACATACTGACCTGTAAGACTGAGGTGGAGAAAAAGATGTGAAAAAGAGTTTAAAGAGCATGCTGGAATTCCAATGAAAGACAGCAGTTTAATGGGAATGTCTGAGGTTGTGACAGGCTGCGGACGGCGGCTGGGATTGGCTGGGGCAGCGGTGGTGACGTGGGTAGTCTGGGTGGAGGGGGTTGATTTCCTGGCATGGGTCCCCTTTGAAGTCAAACCTCCCTCCTCTTTGTGGAGGCCAACGCGGGAAGATGTGTTGAGATTAGTAAACATCAGCGATGAGCGAATGCAGGGGGTTAAAAACTCCAAGTCCATGTTGGATTAGTAGTGTGTTTACATTCACAGGTATACCCCATCGTACTAAGGCTCAGGAGGGTGCGATGTGTGTCAGTGTACGTGTGTGTGCTTGCTGCAGCTGTTCCTCCTGAGTAGAAGAATACTAGAAGCGAAGCTACTTTTTCTTGGAGTTGACGCTCTTGCAGACCCAATTCATGCCCTCCTGAGAGTGAATTAAACAGAGACAGCAGCACGGTGAGAAGAGAACAACAGCAGGCAGGAACAAAGGCAGAAAAGGAAAAGCTCGGCTCGTACGCTCGCTCACCTGAATCCCCTCGCCAGTGAGGGCGGAGCAGGACTGGATCTGCCACATGCGATCCCGGATGGTGTGCAGATTGAGACCCTCTGCGATCTCAGAGGCCGGGGCGGCTGTCAGCAGGTCCTGCTTGTTTGCAAAGATCAGCACAGGAACGCCGCTCAGCTTCTCCTCATCCAACAATTCGGCCAGCTCCTGCAACACACATGAACATCTGTTAATTATACATAAACACACACACACACACACTGCGACAGAACAAGAGCAGACTCCAGCGCTTCATGTTAATAAAAAGCTGAGCTGGAGACTCGAGACTTGAAACTTGGACTCAAGTGATAAAGCTCACAGATATGAAGACCTGATTCCTGTGAGACTGGTTTGGACCTGCTTAAATCCTTGAACCATCTATAAGGCCTCAGCACTGAAATTAATCTATTATGAAATTAAAACATGTGAAAGTCAACATTAACACAGTGTTTATGGGGAAATGTTCAAACGTCATCTATCTCACTAATGGATGAATGGATGAAATCAGTGCTTCTGACTTCTCAAAAGTTATATTTTGGGGGGGTTTTCATGGTTTTTTTAGGGGTCAGACAAAACAATAAGTTTGAAGACAGTCTGGGAAAATGTGATGGACATTCTTCACTATTTGGGGACATTTTGTACACCACATGATGGAACAGATTCAGAACAGTACACACCACAGTAAATGAAGAGTGCACACCGTCACCAAGCAAAACATACTGCACATACCTGACCCGTTTCCTCAAATCTCTTTCTGTCAGCGCTGTCGATGACATAAATCTGAAACAGAATGGAAGTTCTCCTTGTTAGCATGAGCAGCAGGTCCTCAGTGTACGTGTGATTAACGATGAGTGGATCAAAACCGTGACGTCTTTGCTGTGTTTGGTGCGCCGCGCTCACCAGCACATCAGTGTTTTCAAAGTAGTTTCTCCAGTACGGCCTGATCTTCCTCTGTCCTCCGATGTCCCAAACATTCAGTTTAAAACCCTGAGACTGCACGCTCTTAATGTTGAATCCCTGGAGGAAGCATCAAACATCAGGCAGGTTAGATAGAAGAAGCAGAACAATCCATACATCTGCAAGGAGCAAGGCCACCCACCCTTGTGGTAATATGTCTGTTTGCTGTGATAACAGGAGGTGTGTGCATGAAACTTTCCTCCCTACCTGTGTCGGGGTGATGTGGCTGATGTCCTCAGATGCCAGCTGTTTGAGCAGGGTGGTCTTGCCGCCGTTGTCCAGACCCAGCAGCAGTATCCTAACCTCCTGGTCTGGCGTGCTCTTTAGCTTACGCAGGATGGACAGCAATCCCTGCAACAATCGGTGAGAGCAGCCATGTGATGTTACTTTGCCGGGGGGACAGGGGGAGCACTGTTGCAGCTAGCCACCACTGCAGAAATGCATCTCTTCCTTCCTTCCATCCACCCGGACTCCTCACTTACAGGCCGTGGAAGTGCATTTCTTTGAGGATGAGCGAGCCCGCTCCTAACGGTACCGTTATATGAGAACAACAGCAAATCGCGTAAGTAGTTCGCCACATCATGTTTCTTTTTCTTGAGCCTTGCCTTCAAAGCGAGGCTAGTTAACGGCACGCAAACGGGAGCTAAACGCAGCTAACGTGCCCGTGCTAAGCTAATCTCCCAAGATAACTGAACGAAGCAACAAGGCAGCTTCTGCAGTTCAGTGTTTTTCTCGAAAAGTTGCGAGCCGCGGCAGCCATTAAAGCGCAACTGCATTCAAGTGAGCGCTACTTAGTGCGAATATTTGCCCATTTTGCGCTTGATGTTAACAGTTATTGGCTAATTATTGCGATAAATTAAACTCACCATCTTGTTGCCTTCTCTCCTGGAGACGCCGCCGAGGGTTACTAAGGGGTGGGTGACGTCATACGCACAGTTACGCACATGCTCGAACACAACCCCAAGTATGGAGGATGAGTTAAGCTAGCTGCATGTTAAATGATTCAAATGTAGGCCAACAGCAGCTCCACATGTTTCATTTCGTGGACACGTCTTGTCCACAGATTACAATAAGTTACTGCATACAAATTTGCTTCATGTCTACACGAGACGCAAAACAAACCCGCCATATTGTCAGAGAGGTAATTAGCTGGCTAGTTAGCTTAACAGTTACGTGTCACAGTAGCCGTAAACTCAAGCGTTTGCCAGTTTTAGCCAACATCTTGACTGAGTCTCTTTTATTTTGCCGTCAGATAAAAGCGTAACAAAGCGTCAGGTTCGGTTTTCGCCGGTTTTCACGCAGGGAGCTACCCCAGCTCGTGATTGGAGGACGACATGCCACGTGCGCCCGTCCTTACTATGCCACATGAGCACATTTGATTACCTGACAGGTTGCTCTATAGGGCGGCTGAGGAAACTGAGGTATGTATTCTGCTTTTTGTCATTAGAGATCGCAGCCTGTGTGTCGATGCTTCGGCTCGGTGTGTGTTCCTTCTTTTTTGCGTTTCTTGCAGAAGTCAGACTCAGCTGGAAACTCGAGTAATGAGTTGCATCACTCTGAGTTCCGACTGACTTCACTCTTTTCATAGTTGTGTGTTCGGTAGACTGAACACAAGACCTCGTTCTGTCCACACATCCAGTTTATTTTTGTTAAGGAGCTGTATATATACACACACATTTGTACATTTTGTGCATTGATTGACTGATTGGGCGGTAGTTATCAGATGCTCGATGTGCTCTGGCCTGTAGATCCTGTTTGTTGAGCCTCTGGTGAAGTTTCTTCTAGTCCCTCCAGTTTGTGTCAACCATTCTGCAATGTTTTCACTCTGCCTTCCCTCACATGCAGGGCTGCAACTACCATCCTCATGGTTTATTAATTAATTTAATCTACTCAAACATGTTGCAAAGTGAACAGCTGTCCACTGCAGTTTCCCAAAGCCCAAACTGACGAGTTCAATCTGCTTGTTTTGTCCAAGCAGCAATGATCCAAAATGTTCAGTTATTTTCTTAATTAATCATGTGAATTGAATGAAAAGTCACAATATAGTGAAAAAATGCCATTCCCAGTGTATGTTGCAGAAAGGCAGGAAATCCACACAGCTAAGAAGTAGGAGCAGGAGCAGGTTTGGCATTTGTGCTTTGAGACTGAAACAAGTAATCGATCACCACAATAGCTGCAGATTCTGTTGATCAACTGCTTGATTGATCGACTCATAATCCCAGCTCCAGTTCTTAGTCGCTCAGGTATTCATTTTACTGTCAAAGAAGATGAAGAAATGAAGAAAATATTCACATTTTAGCATCTGGAACCTTTGAATTCTTTTGCTTTTGTGATATCTTAGTTGCAGCCTTCATATCTTCTTTTAATTCTCTCCATTTGTACTCCTTTCAAGACGTGCCTGTTGGGAGCGGGCCGGTTGCTTGGCCTCCGGTGTTGCAGCTTGCAGCTTTCTCAACATGATCGACCTGCAGGGCCGGACACCCTCCGCAGTACTAGACCTAAAACTAAACTTTATTAACAACACAGTAATATGACAAAACCCCACCAACTTAAGACAGTTTACTATTAACTCAAATTTGCGTCTAGAACTGCGAGGGCTCTCCATCTCTGCAGGTTGATGTTTCTCAGCCTTCTCTAGAACCGCTCATCTGAACTACTTCACACTCGATGCTGCACTTCCTCGAGTCCTGAGCAACACACCCGCCAAGTGTGAAGTTGATTGGATCAGCAGTCGTGGAGAAAATCTAAGGGCAGACAGACCTTTCATGATAGTTAAGATATTACATACAGTGTCTTTAAAACAAGGCCCAGTTTCCATGCAGGGAGCAGCAGTTTCCTCCTCTGAAGCCAGGCCCAGTGTTTGTTTATATTCCTCTTGATATGTCATAGTATGTATGCAGTGTTGACTTCTGGCTCATGTTCATTATTCTCCACAAGGTTTGGCAGACCTTCACCCTACTTTCTAAACAAATAGCTCCAGAAACAATCCAGTTCCAACCAGACTGAGAGCACTGATACACTCCTCATCATGTGCCCTTTTATTTACCGAAGATTGAACCACATGAGGCAGACTTGTGTTGTGAGATTTCACAGAATACCAGTAAATAATTAGTAATGTAGTGATGAAGATGCACAGCGGGATGTTTGGGTAGTTTGGGCTGCAGTCAGCAGGTTCTGATTCCTCCGGTTGGGTAATAGGAAACAGAGTGCTGAAGCTGCAGAAACCCAAAATGACAACCGGTGGAACCATTTACCAGGATGTGGTCAATGATTTCTAGAGGAAGTTTGGCCCTTGAGAATTTTTAGGGAGGAACAAGAGTCTGTGTTTGTTCAGAGCTGTGTTGGGTTTGAACCCAAGGGCACTCGCTGGCAGGCAGCAAGTGCAGCAGCTTGGCAGGGCGCTCGAGCCGAAGGACGGCTGACCTCATGCCCACCAGACTGGCCAGGGTTCAAGTCCAACAGGACAGCAGTGAACGGTTTTCACTCTTATTTAATGTGCCAATTATTTTCTGTTTCATTTTAGTTTATAAGACAATAAAAAAAACTAAATAAAGCCTAAAATTTGGCTTTAAAATGTTTGTTTTGACCAACAAAAACCCAAAGTTACTGAATTGGCAATCGTGTAAGGCAAAGAAAATGTTAACAGGTTGAAACCAGTTTTTTCATCTTTTCCTGAAAAATGCCTGAAACAATTAATGCAAGGAGAAATATATTTTTAAACTAATTGTTTACTCGACCAATGGATGCAGCTCCATGTGCTTTTGCACATTACAGAAAGGTCAAATTATGGATTAATGGGAAATTTGGAGGTCTAAGATGGTGGTTTTTGGTGACTTTTCGTTGGATAGTTCACACACACAGACACACAGGTTCACTCTGTGGGAATGGGAGTTCAAAGGTAAAGCGGTCTGTCCTTCTGTGACCCACTGAGATCAAACTCTGTTAATGTTAGAACAGGCTGGGCTGGTTTGACAGCAGTCGTGACCCCGGTTGTGATAAACTGACAAGAAACATGCGTGTGAGTCATTTCTCTCAGCGTGTGTCTTCGTTAGAGCCAGGCCGGCCTCTTGTCTCTTCTTTATTTTCAGCTCATTCTGTTATTATTCCCCTGTTTTCTCCAGGTTTCGACTGCAGCTGCTGAGCGACCGTCTGCAGACTTTAACTTTTTAACGCAGTGAGCTGTGACTGCTTTTTAAAACCACGATGGCTCTGAGTTCATTCGACATCGACGCACCGCAGTGGGATCAGTCTACGTTTATGGGCAGACTGAAACACTTCTTCAACATCACAGACTGCAGAACGGCGCTCCTACCTGACTCACGCCTGGATGAGGCCAAAGCTTTGGTGGAAAGCTGCAGGTAAGAAGATAAAAAGCGAATGTGAACTGAACATGCTTTCACACAGAGACTGGAACTGTGATTTACTGACAGCATGACAATCCTCGGGCACGTTTTCTGAGAGGAAATACAACCTAAAACTTAATACATGTCACGCTGTTTCTATAAGTTTGGTCAGTATCTTCATTTTTGCATTTATTATGAATTGTACTCCAGGTCTCTAATTGGTGCAAAACACATGAGCCTGAACAGATTTTTAAAGATTAAATGAGTATAATACATCAGACAGAAGTACAAATGTAGCATGCAGTATGTGAAATCTGTTTTCGGGTGGATTTCGTCCGTCTTTTTGCCTCACATCCTGGGGTCTTCTGCAAGTTCAAACATGAAAAATTAGCCAAAGGCGGCTACACAAGAACGTGTCTGCATGTAGTTGATGGTGTGAAGATGTCTCCTGCAGGCCTGTGTTGGTGTGCTCAACATGTGTGTTTTTGGCGCTCTGCAGGGCGGGGTCCGTCCCTCCCGGCACCACGGAGGAGCAGCTCCACTATGCCAAGAAGCTGTACGACTCGGCCTTCCACCCGGACACGGGCGACCGCATGAATATCATCGGCCGCATGTCCTTCCAGGTCCCCGGAGGCATGGCCATCACCGGCTGCATGCTGCAGTTCTACAGGTACTGAGGGGCAGAGCGAGCGAGCTGCCGTCCACCGCAGCCCACATTTCACAGAGGAAGCTTTAGAGGTTTCATCACTGTCTGTTTCTAGGACAGTTCCTGCTGTGGTGTTCTGGCAGTGGGTGAATCAGTCCTTCAACGCTCTGGTCAACTACACGAACCGAAACGCCGCCTCCCCCATCACTCCCAAGTAAGAGTTTAACGATGGTCTTTCAGCAGGCTAATCGGTGAATCGACGCAGCTCTTGTCGATGCTGCACTGTGATGAGAAAACGTATTCATGGATTCACTGTGAGAAGACGAGGGGAGCGTCATTATTTAATGCAAAATAATTATAAAAACCCATCCCTAGCGCTGACTGAGAAGACGAAAACGCTCGTTTTCCTTCATGTCATTAAACTTTTCAACCATCTGAATGAAGCCTGACGTGAAAGTCTCCTCTGAATGACGAACGGCCATCACTTAAACACTCCACTGAAGCTGTCACCGACTCTACTCTGCCTCTAAAAAAGGCTTTTATTGTCTCTCTCAGGCAGATTGGAGTCGCCTACATTACGGCGACCAGCACAGCTTTAGCAACAGCAGTCGGACTCAACCTCTACACAAAGGTACACACACACATGCACACGCACACACACACACACACACACACACACACACACACACATGTACAGTGCTGAATTTGTCACTGAAGTCATCCTGATAATGTGAAACACTGAATCACTCAGATGTGTTTCCTGTTTCCTGTTAGCAGCGTTAGCGCTCTTTTAAAGCCAGTCATTATCTGGACCAGATGAATTGTGGGTAGTGACCATTATCTCGCAGCCATTCTGCATAAAGTGTCGTGACTTTTGGTATTTTGATGACATTTTGATGCTAATACTTTTTCACCTGACTTTTCTTTCTGTCTTCACGCTGCAGAAAGCTCCTCCTCTCGTGGCTCGCTGGGTCCCCTTTGCGGCGGTGGCAGCAGCCAACTGTGTTAACATTCCCATGATGAGGCAACAGTGAGTCCTGCTGCTCGAACTCGTAATGAATGTGTGCGGAGGCGGCGGCTTTGTTGCATTGTGCAGATTTTAACGGCGAGGCGTGCGAGGCGGCGCTTCACGCTCAGCAGATCTTTGACACAGCTGTTTGTCGGGGCTGTGATGTGTGGAGACCAAATTTGAGTGTAACATCTCAAAAAAAGAAGAAAGTTAGGTGTCGGTATATATGTTGTTTTTCCAGCCATGCTAACAGGACTGGAGATAGCCTCAGTATCTGAAATATCTCAACAGCTATTGGACAGATTGGTGTCACATGTGTGCAGACATTCATGGTTCCCAGAGGATGAATGTGAACCTCTCTGCTGATTTGACTTTAACTGTATTGATCCTGTCATGTTGGTTTCCTCTATTTTAAGCTACAACAGCTAAACAGAGCTAGTTTTAGCTTAAAATAAAAGAAAGAGTTAGCTTAATATAGCAAGTTTAGCTAACTAGCACCTTGGTCTTGTTTAAAGGCTCATCAAGGTTTTACTTATGTTCTTTTTCTTTTAGTTTCGTCTTGTCTGCTGAACATCCCTCTTTCAGATTTCTTTTGAAGTCACGTCAACATTTTCCCCAACATTTTAGGAAGGTTGAGGAAACCACAACGATTTACATTCTGCTTCCCTTCTTTGTCACTTTTTCAGGGAAATTCTGAATGGCATTGCCGTGACGGATGAAAACGGCAACAAACTGGGCCACTCTTCGGTCAGACACACTTTTATTTTAGGAATAAAAACACAGCAGTTTTCCTTTAGCGCTCATAAACTGTCTTTCACTCTTGTTGTGTCTCTCCTGTAGAAAGCGGCAGTGAAAGGCATCACTCAGGTGGTCATCTCTCGGGTCACCATGGCCGCTCCAGGAATGAGTATGTTAATATTCCATTGAGCTCTTCCGCCTTATCCTCGTCTTCCTCTCTTGACTTCTTTTCTTCTTCTCCTCTATCAGTAATCCTCCCCATCATCATGCAGAGGCTGGAAAAATACAAGTTCATGCAGGTCAGACCTTTAGCTTCATTTCCGTCCTCCTGCTAAGATCCCCCGCTTGAAAGCGTCCGTCCTCAGGCTTTTCTGTCTTTTCACAGAGAATCACGTATCTCCACGGACCCATTCAAGTGATGATGGTGGGAGTGTTGTAAGTAGAGGGAGTCACGGGGGGTTTAACACACTGAGGGGTGTTTAATGGTGAAGAGAAATAACTTTTTTTTGTTCTTGTCTTTTTAAAGTTTGATCTTCATGGTGCCCACCGCCTGCTCCCTGTTCCCTCAGAGATGGTAACAAACCTGTTTCTGTACAACCCAGATCATTGATTTTTTTATGAATATATGCTTGTTCTGGTAGTTTTTGGTAGTTTAGCCAAAGTGGTTCCCAACCGAGGGGTCGGGCCCCTCAGAGGGTCACCAAATGTGATAATTGGTTTGAGAAAATCATAATATTTAATGAAATGTTGATAGTATCATGATTGGGAATGAAAGGGGAATCCTGGAAAGACTCTTTGTGACCACTTTGTGAACACATGATTGGATAAAGGAGATCAATACATGGGCTAAGGAACACTTTGTAAAACTATTGTCTGTAAACACATGTAGTTTATACAGACTTAGAGCAGAACTCCTGGCTAACTAACCCATTATGGGGAATTAAAAAGCAGTATCGTAACAGCTGCAGAGGAACCACACATGATTTTTTCACACATTCATGCAGCTCGACCCCTGACAAAATCCATATTTTAAGAAGAGTTGCAGAAAACGTTCTTGACCACTATGTTCTGCAAATAATTAGCAGCTTACTTTCTTAATTGTGCTCATACATTTAGTTATTTTTCTGTGTTCTCCCAAACTCGTTGGTACTGTTTCCCACAGTTTGTTCAGTCTGAAACCTTCTGCACAAGCAAACAAACCGGCATCAGTTTGTTTAATCAGACAAAGTACGTTCTGACCGCGTTCCTCGTCTTTTCTTTCTCTTCTCCTTCTGTCCACATGCTCCCTCCTCTCTCCCTCTAACAGCTCTATTCCTGTGTCCAAGCTGGAGCCCGAGCTGCGAGAGTCCATCGTGTCAAAGTACGGAGACGCCGTTCAACGCGTCTACTTCAACAAAGGCCTCTGAGGCTGCGAGGGCGCGTTAGCCTTATGTATGCAACACACAAAACCGAATACGTGCTGTATGTGTTTAAGTAATTCATTCTCTAATCATTAGTCATAATGAGATGCTCTTCTGTCTCTCATCTTCTCATTGGCTCATTGGTGGGAACTCGGTGTGATTTGTTATCAAAGTCATGTCACTTTTTGAATCTAATTCTGCCTCTTTGGTTCACATTGTTTACCGTTTTCTTGCTAACAGATACAAGGGGCACTGTGTACTCCTGTTGAGAAACCAAATGATCTCATCTCAGGAATGGCGCATTACTTTGCCTGATTAGATCTCGTGTTAGTTTGTCCTTCATGGTGCGACTCGTCTGTTGTTTTCTTTGGCTGTTTGTTGGCGTCTCAATGTGCTCTTGAACCGTGTCGGCCAAGCTTCTTACAATCTGTGCCTTCTACAAAGCGGCAGGAGCGACAACACTGCTGGATTGTGTTTTTTTTTTTCTTTTCTCAAACCAATATTGGGTTCACTGTGAAACCAGAGGAGTACTTCTATGCATGGGTTAACTCTGGGATGGTCAGCCTGGCGTAGATGTTGTGAGATAAAGGTGGAGGATACTGCCCTCTTCTGCCTGAACGGAGGTAGATGCATTACGACTTGTTGGCATGATTTATCTGAAAGGTTTGCCAGTTGGATCGTTCCACTGCGTAAACTCAGACTGGTGCCACAATCCTCAGTATAAGCTGGAATAAAACCACACAGATATTTGAAATGCAGCATCCTGTAGTGGTGCTTTTTGTGCGTCTCTGTGTGTGATACATTTTGGATGAAGAGGTTTTAGGTTTGATGAAAACAGCAGCGCCTGGACACACAGTGGTGGAAGAACTGCTCAGATCCCAAAAACCAGCAGTGTAGAAATACTCAATCTGAAGTAAAAGTGTGTAAAATTGCATTTAAAATCCTCCCTAAGTAAAAGCAGGTAAGTATCAAAGTCAAAGCACTTCTTCAGCTGAGAGGCCTCTGTGACTGATGTTATTATATATGACATTATGAGATTGCTGATACTGATGTGTGAGCAGCATTGTACTGTCCAATTTGGTAGTTTAGTCCAGTGGTCCCCAACCGAGTGACAAGTACAGCATTGCCTTCAACTTAGCATTAAAAGGAAATACTCAAGTGAAGTACAAGCACCTCAAAATTGTATTTGAGTGAACGCAGGATCTGCCTCTGCAGACAGACGGAGGCAAAACAGCAAACTCAACATCTGCAGTGGCAGATTTATGTGAGTCACATCAGACGGGGCCGGATGTTTCAGAAGCAGTAATTTTCCAACGTTAAATGTTCTTCCTATTTCAACACACACGCTGCTTACGAACAACTGAATCATTGCATTTGTTAGAGTCAGCGGAGGAGGAAGTATTCAGATCCTTTATTTAAATAAAAGTACACTACAAGTAGAGGTGCTGTATTCAAAACCTGACTTAAGTAAAAGTATTATCAGGAAATTTTATTTAGCGAATCAAAAGTAAAAGTACACATTATGCAGTAAAATGGACTGTTTTAATATTTGATGTTTTTAGATTAAAGTTACTGCTGCATTAATGTTGCATTTCACTGCTGTAGATGAGCTCATGTTAACTACTTTATATACTGATTAATCTACAGCAGTGCATCATATTCTATAAGAACATCATGCGTTTGTAGCATCGCTGTGCTGTGAGAAGCACAAATCTCCAAAATGTAAGAAAAACAGCCTGTTTTCAGCTTTGTGACGATGCATTTTCCAGTAAATCCAAGAGGCTTTTTAGATTAGTTTAGATTAGGAGGTGGGAGAAATTTCTCAATCCGTAAAGTATCATTTAATCCTTCAATTTTGTCAGAGAAAAATAAAAATAAATACTGGAGATATGTGATTTTCACTGGAGGAGGGGTATGAAGAATTGTAATCTGAAAAGTAACTAGTAACTAAAGCTGTCAGACAAGTGTTGGACAAAGGGACAATATTTGCATATGAGATGAATGAAGTATTAAGAAGTATAAAGTTAAAATAAATAGAATATAAAGCTGCATAAAATGGAAATACTCAGAGGAAGTACACGTACTTCGAATTTACTCTTAATTACTGTACTTGAGTAAATGTACGTAGTTACATGGCCCCGCTGACGGGCTCATCTCGGAGAGCTTTCTGCCTGCGGGCTGATGCAGCGGCTCCGCGCGCTGCAGACGGAGGACGCAGCGCCCCCTGCCGGCTCAGACGTTACCGCCGGGGGGAGGAGCCGCACGGCAGCTTTATAAAACCGCCTTGATCCTGGAAACGAAAACAGTCCCGAAAGACAGACAGCTGCCGACACCAGCCGAGACACCTCCGAGGGCCACCGGGCACACGGCGAACACCTCACCTTCATACCGGAGCTGAGCGCGCAGACCGTCCGCAGTTGTCGACGTCGCTAGTCGGTGAAAAAAACCGAAAAGCGGAGCTGGGACGCCGCTGCCTGCCGCTGGATCTGCACCGCAACGCATCTGCGCAGCGCACAGCGACGACGAGGGCGAGAAAAAACACCGCATCAGTGTTTCTAAAAATGCCGTTTTCCGTTAACGGCATCCTTTGCACGCTCGCGCTGCTGGTCCTGTGGCGGGCGGAGGAGCTCGCGGAAGCGTGCAGCTGCGCCCCGGTGCATCCGCAACAGGCGTTCTGCAACGCGGATGTAGGTGAGTACAGCGGCGGGGACTGTTGTTGTTATTGTTGTTGTTGTTGTTTACCTTGCCCATGTTGCACCAGGCTGCTGCACATCTGACGGGGGCTCCAGCGGCGCTCAGGCCGCCTCTGGTGCGCGCTGAATGGGCGCACAGAGGCTTCTGGAAGCCGTTGGAAAGCCCGGAGGTGGAGGGTGTCGCTCCTCAAGGCCATGGCCCGACAGCTCGCATTGCATTCAGACTGCAGACCCCATTGACAGATTTTGTCACGTCATGGTGACAAACGTGCAGCTCTAAAATGCCCCAGAATCCGTCTTTGGTGCACAGGTATACAATTAAAACATGTTGTTTAGGTGTAATGGAGGCATGTTTTGACTGGACGCACACACCCACACACGCAAACACATGCTCATTTTGAGGTAAAGTCCCCTTAAAATGCATTTTAACATCACATCAAAGAGTTAAAAGTGCACCTGTGTCGCTCACTGATGAGTTAATAATGACCTTAATGAACTTTATGCAAATTATCCCCTCTGATGTCATTGTCTGCGTGCAAGCCACAACAAGAGGGCTGCATTCTGCTGTGTGTCAGGGTGTTTGTGTGTGTCAGGGTGGTGGACAGGAAGGAGTCCGGGACCATCGCTGTACATAATGTCTCAGGTCTGGAGCCCAGCGGTGTGTTTACCAGGCTTCACCCTCAGCGGCTCCGGGACGAAGCGGCGTCGCCTGGCTTCTGCAGGGCAACGTGGCACAAGAGAGGGAAAGAGACAAGGAGGGAAAGAGCGGAGAGGAGGACAAGGGATGGAGAATGTGAAGAGAAATTTCGGGGAGGTGGGGAGGAGGGGGATTGAATCTCAACCACAGAATATGTCACACCGCGAGCTTTCCTCCTCTTTTATTTCCATTCCTGCCCTGTTTCTCCCTGTGAGGGGTGGTGCTGGGAGGAATTACAGGAATGCTGCTGGGGTTTTCCCAACTTTTGCTCCGGTGTAACACAGGGACACACACACACAGCACATAGACTGTAGGCCTGCTGCATGCATGGTGGACTCTCTCTCACACACACACACACACACACACACACTCTGGCTACAGATGACATCTGGCTGTCAGCTCAGGGTGTGTTTTTGGGGAAAAAGCAATAAAAGTCACGGTCAAAGTTAAAATATGCATGGTATCCTTGAGAATGAGAAACTTCAAGACCACACTACTTTGGCTCCCTCTCCCTTCTTTTGACTCCTTATTCACACACTTCCACATGCATGGGTGTGCGTGTGGATAAGATGTGTATCTGTGTGATTTCTTATTGCAAAATGACCGCTCTATTTTCAGGTGTGGTGTAATTCAGTGAGCTGGCAGGTTTGATAAACGGCGTGCTGTGTTTGGTGCGCTCATGTTGATTTTAAAGGGTGTGTGAGTCAGTGTAGCTGTTGTCCGCTGAGGGGGGAGGATGCTCGCTTGAAGGCCGTGCAAACCGCTAAATGGCAACAGTGGTCGATGTCATTGTCCGGCGATGATTTCAGGGTGGACCTGAGGATGAGACCGTGGTTTTTGGCGGATCTGAAAACCCCAATCTGCGGGGAGAAACACCCCAGATAAGATGCTGCACATCAGGCAGCGGTGAAGGCAGGGCCGTAGAGAGGAGAAATGGGTTTTGCAGGCTTGCAGCGAGCAGAGAATCAGAATAGAGTTGGTTGTCTGGCTGCCCAGAATGTGCATGTAGGCAACAACAAAGCGGCATTGTCAACAGCTTCGCGGTCTGACAATTGATATTTGTTTTGTGTTGTTTTTTCATCGCGTGTTCGCGCACATGCTGCACATGCGGGGACCAGCACCAGTGTGCGTGTGTCACCTTCTGTTTTTCATGCTTAATGATGCTCCGGGTCAGACCGCAAGCCATAAAGATCGAGCCGTGTCATGCACCATCCACACAATCACACAGACACACACACACACTCACACTCAATCACACATGTGCAGAGACAAACATCCTCCTTTCATATAAATCTGTTGCCCACAAAGGGGAACTTCCCCGGCAGCCCTGCCCAGTCAGACTGTCCTGAGGCTGGGCGGTGTGGAAGACCAGAGTCACCCTGCTGTCTGCAGGAGTGGACATGCAACAACACATGCACGCTGACTGTGCACGTCTCCGTTTATGGGACTACAGACATGTTTTCTTCTCAACATGCGTAGAAACAAAGTTTAACCCTGTGGTGCAAAACCTCACGTCGCTCTGCTGAAAATACTTCAAACTGTATTTGAGTTTTTTAGCCTGATGGCAACATCTTACAGTAATACAAGCTGTGTTTATACACACATTTTTTTGCCAGAATCCCTCATATATGGCTCATAAAGACTTGTCACTAAGGTTGAAATATTTATGAGGTGATCAATACTTAATTATTAGAGACAAGAGGGAAAATAAATGTGCACTTTGAGCGTAAACTTTTCTAAACAATGGCTCAGATGATAAGAAGTCGCCCAAAGTGATGATTTGTCACCCAGCTGCAGCCTTTAAGCATTTTTCCAGCTCATTGTTTTGGTTTTCTGGCCCACATGTTGGTTCAATCTCACGGCTTTTCCAGTGAAAAAAGATGCAGTTAGCAATCAGCTGGTGGACACAGTGGAGCATGAAGAGGCGGATATTTCCCTCAGGAGTTGGTGGAGACCAAAACGGAGCTGAAGTGGAGTGAAAAACTGCACTTATATTCGCCAGGTGGCCTGAAACACGACTCCAAATTGGCGATAATGCTGCTCTGTGTCTGCTGGATGTAAATAGGCAACAGTTAGCCAACAAGCTCAACTTACAGAGTGATGCTACGTCAGCATTGTGTTTACATCTTGTTCCACTGAGAGGCCAAAAACTCCATTAACCCTGTTTTGTCACGAAGGCGCTAAAAGCCAAATATTGTTGATAGTATCTCTCAAATATAAAACTCCTGATCTGTCGTATGCTGACCGCAGTGCAGCTCCAGTGACTGCATCATGAAGACCTCACACAGGAAACCAGAGCTTTGGTCTTTGCTGCACATGTCTTCATCCAGATGTTGACAGAGGCAGGCTGAGTTGTGTTGGAGGGCGGTTCGTCTCTGGTCAAATGACTGGTTAAACAGACGGCCCACATACGTCTGGAGCTGAGCAAACCGCACCAGGAAAGTCGGGGATGATTTGGTGGTCACTGGAATATGAAAAAAGAAATGGATAGTCATGCGGTGGATTGAAGGGGGGGCATTGAGGATGTGGTGTGTGTGTGTGTGTGTGTGTGTGTGTGTTCATATGGGGTTTGCATGGAAAACATTGCGTAGTGCAACTGATACGCATGTATAAGTCATTAGACGTCGTCCTGGCCGGGAGGGTAGGGGAGCGGGCGAAATGTGGGTCAGTTGGTGGTTTATGGAGGGGGCTCCTGGCTGCTGATTGACTGCTGGTGATCAGATGACTTCAGGATCAACCCGCGGTGAGACGCGGCCGCCTGCAGGCCCCTGCTAGTCGTGCTGTTTTAGCATCACGCTGTGTAGTCTGCTGCCTCCGCAACACACTGTTTAGGCTGCACAGGATCATCTGCTCTGGCTTTATTGCGGGGGGGGGTGCGCATCTGCAACACTAAGGTGAAGACAGATGAGCTCCAATAATAGCGATCCGTTGTGAATAACAGGGCGATCTCCCCTCGATGTCGTGTCCTGCTGCTGATTCTTCGCTCATTAGTTCATGGCTCAGAATGGGGTCAGGAAATGAGAGCGGAAAAACTGGGAGGAATGCAGGAGAGAGTGCCAGCCAGGTATACTGCTGCGTGTGTGTGTGTGTGTGTGTGTACGTACTCTGGCTGCGTATTTGCATAAGCATCAGAGGGGAACCAAAATGCTGAAGTTTCCTTGTGAGAACTAACGTCTCCTTGAAGCTCTGATGAATGACTATAAATCCAGGGATCAGTGATGGTAGCTGGTTCCTTTTTACATCCTGCCCCAAGTTGATTAAGAAAAAAAAAAAAAAATTTGTTCATCGAAGAGTCAACAAATCTCTTATCCAATGTGTTATCTCGCAGACAAGCTTTAGACACTGACACATGATCGTCTTATGAACTTGATATGTGAACCCTGAAGTTAACATACAGCCGGTTTGTGGCCACCTGATGGATGTGAGTCCAGTATTCAGGGTCATGGCCAAACTCCAGGCAGCTGATTTAGTTTAAATTTGGCTTTAATGGCGGACATTTTCAGACAGTCTCTCCTGGAAGTCATTCACAGTGATGTACTCATTTGCGCACATGAAAAGTGACAGAAATAGTTGTGTAACGAATGAAAGAGGAGAGCTATAGAAAGCAGCTCACCCCCCGCACAGCTGGCCAATCAGGGCATGACATTAGGTGTCAAGGTCAGAGGGTCGGGTTTGGAAACTGTTCGACCATCAGATCTGTTTTGATGTACTGCAGTGTACTGCCACCATCTCTCTCTTCATAGCTCTGTTTTGGTCTCCACCAGCTCCTGAGGGAACTACAACTTTAACAACTACAACTTAAGTTCCTAAAACGTAAATAAAAACAGAATGCAGTCATGTGTTCACAAAGAGGTGAACCTCGCTCCAACCTCGCTTGTGAACCACTGAACTTTTCAGGATGCCCCTTTCATACCCAGTCATGATACTATCACCTGTTACCAATCAACCTGTTTACCTGCGGAAGGTTCCAAACAGGTGTGTTTGGAGCATTAAACATCTTTCTCAGTCTTTAGTTGCTCCTGTAGAGCAGATGTAAGCAGATATTTACAAAAATGAATGAAGCTGGTGAGGTAAAACATTAAATATATTGTCTTTGTGCTGTTTTTAATTGAGTATAAGTCAAAAACGATTAGCAAATGATCACATTCTGTTCTGTTTTACACAATCTTTTTGGTGTCCGGCTTGTAAATGCTTCACTATGTGTCGTTTGGTGTTGGGCAGGTTGTGTTCGGTGTTTTTTTTCCCTGGAAACAGCTTCCTGCTGCGCCTGCAGTCGCTTGATGGCTCCCTGTGGTTTGTCATCACCAGCGACCTCGTTCACGTTGCATGCAGTCATTTGATCCGTTATCAATACGAAAATGTTGATTAGAGCAGCTTCAAATCGTCGAAAGCTCAACCTCAATAGATTCAATGATGGATTTCAATACAGCATTCGGATTTAATCAAATTCAGCCTTTCCTGTCTTCTAACACTCTGCAGAATTATTAGCAGCTGCAGCCATCACCTGCTGACTTAATTGATCACTGGATGAGATGCTTCAGGGTGAGGATTGATTTAACCACCTCTGAACCTCAGTCCAACCATGTTTAATTATCTCTCAGCTCTTCTATCAAACACCAAACTTTTACTATTTCTGGCTTCTCAGTGTGTTTGTGGAGAGAAGAAGAAGGGAAACCTGATGGCCATTGTTTACTTTTATGACATCTTTTAGTTGCAGTCGTAGTAGTGTAGCTGGCTGGTGTTGTTGTTGTTGTTGCGTTGGCAGAAAAGTATGCATCTTCAGGATCAGGGGAGACATAAACGGGGAAAAGGAAGCGGTGAAGGAAGGAACAGAAGAACGAGACGCTATTAAGTCTGGGAGCCATGAACCCCCATATTTGTGTCTGCTCCAAGCCATAAACTGAACCCAAGGGTGTAAGAGTAACAGCAGTCAACTGTGTGTGTGTGTGTGTGTGTGTGTGTGTGTGTGTGTGTTTATCTATGTGTACGTGTCCTCTGTTCCTGCTTATTTTATGTTTTTTTTTCTCTATTGCTCATATTTTCCATTCTGAATAAATGCCCTAAGCATAGCTGAAGCTTGATGTAGCCAGTCAGCCCGTTAAAACACACACACACACACACACACACACACGGTGAGAAAAGTGCCTCTGGCCCACTATTTCCCCGTATATCAGCTTTCAAGTTGTATTCTTATTTAATTCTGCTCCTTTGATGGTTTCCTGGTCATGTTTGGAGGCAGGAAGCTTTGTTCTGCAGGCCAAGTCAGTTTAATGCGTCTGGCCCTCGTGCAGTTCTGAACCCAATGGAAACCTTCGGTTGGGTTTTCATTGACTGGGCTACTGTAGAAGCCGAAGCCGAGCTGCTCCGGCTCGTTTTATGGTCGCTGCTGTGCCTCAGTGTGGTATGTGCACTTGAGACTTGAGGCAGCTGTTGAGGTGGCGCTGGCTGCCGTCCATCTGCCCTTTTGTCGGCCCGGGATGTGGTGAGCAAGAATCTGAGGCTCGGGTGATGTTTTCACGTAACGACTCTCAGTGGAATCGATCAATCAGACAGAAAAATAATCTGCAATGCCTTTTGATAATCGATTAATCTCTTCAAGCAACAATGCCAAATATTCTCTGGTTTCTGTTTCATCTCACTGCAATTTGAATCTCTGAGTTTCGATGTGTTGGTTGGCCGATTTGTGAAACTGTGATGAGCATTTTTCTCTATTTTCTGATATTTTATGGACAAAACAATTAATTGGAATCTGAAAACTGCTTATTTGATGAATTTGATAATGAGCTGCAGCCCTGCACATCTGGTTATTATTTTATATTTTTGATTAAAATAACAAAATAAGTTCTTAATGCAGTAAACTAAACACACTTCAGTGTGTTCACATCTCCAAAGAACACCTCGGTCACATATGTGCAGCGCTCTGTCTGCATCCTTTTAATGGAAATGGCTTCGTCTTTGTGCTCTCTGTGGTTTGATGGTGGGATCATTTAATGTTCATGTTCCTCTGTGTCCCCGACAGTGATTCGAGCTAAGGTGGTGGGAGAGAAAGAGGTGGATTCTGGGAATGATATCTATGGGAACCCCATCAAGAGGATCCAGTATGAGGTCAAACAGATCAAGGTGAGAATACACTGATCGACTATCCACCAGATGTTTGGTGGTATTTCAGTCAGAAGAGTTTCAGACGTTGGCTCCTTCATTCTGACCTTTGACCCCGTGCCTGTGGTTGTGTTCCAGATGTTCAAAGGACCTAACCAGGACATCGAGGCTGTCTTCACTGCTCCCGTGTCCGCTGTCTGTGGCGTTACCCTGGATGCCAATGGCAAGAAGGAGTACTTGATCTCAGGTGTGTTTCACTGTTTTACGTTTCTGGAGTGATTGGCTGGTTATCTTACCTGTTAACTGACAGCAACGCAAAACCAAAAACATGGTCATGGAAAGTTATTGGTGGCCCATGCCAACACTTGAAGGAATAGTTCAGCATTTTGGGAAATATTATATTTGATAAGATTCACTTTGAGAAGATTGATACCACTCTCGCATCTTTGTGTTTAGTATGAAGCTAGAGCCAGGGGGTAGTTAGCTTAGCTTAGCATAAAGACTGGGAACAGGAGGAAACGGCTAGCCTAAACTGAGAAAAATTAAAGTTTGTTGGAATCTTTGCTTCATGTCATTCTCCTGTTTATCCCCCACAGTCACCGTTTCTCTGCCCTGCTATCTAAATCTAAATCCAAAATACTGAAATCCAAAATACAAGAATCAAACTAATCATTGCAGCATAGAGAATTAGAGCTTTTAGCAGCTTTAAAGCTAAACAGAAACTAATCAAAGGTGATGTGAGGTGAGGCTGCTTTGTATTTCTAATTGGTAAAACGTACCTGAATTAATAATATCAAGTTCAAGTGATTAATTTCCCTTTAGCAAGAAAAAAGGTGTGCTTTAATGGCTGTTTGAGTAAATGAACTGCTGCTGTATTCCTTTAAACACTGCTGCTGATATAATTTCACTTTTGTAAGTTTTAACACGCAAACAAGAAGTGAAAGAATAAACAGACAGACAGACAGACAGACAGGAAAGCAGCAGGAATTCACAGACAGATAATCAGATATCGACCTCCAGGTGTAAACAGCCTGGCAGACAAACATGGGATCGGATAAAGGACAACAGGCCATTTTGTGTGTTGGAGGAGTAACTGTTTATGTTATTATGGGTAATGATACGCTGCTGACTAAACCCCGCAGAGACGGGGAGTGACCTCGTCTGTCGTGCTGCAGCTTGAGCTCCTGGGAGGTATATCTCGTTGTCCCTGCTCGAGGTGAGCTGACCATGAAATGAAAATAAAATATTTCCCTTTGGGAGATAACCGCCTGAAGGGAGCGTCTGCTAGTTCGGTGCATTGTGCCTCAGTGGCTGTCTATGACCTTGTATTTAAATGTATTTTCACAGATGTGATTTTTAACACAAGGCTGCATTTTTACAGCCTTTATTCTTCTCATTATGTCGTTTTGGGCTCAGCAAAAGCCCTAAAACCCACCGTACAGCCCCTGCTCAGCAGCAGACAGCAGACGGTTAGCAGCTAGCTGGTGAACGCAGCGGAGCATTTAGCAGCTAAAGAGCCAGATAGCTCCATTAGGAGATGGTAGAGACCAAAAATGGAGCTAAAACTAGAGTGCAGATTGGACTGGGCTAACAAGTTCGCCATATGATGATGAGAAATATGTCAGTATTGTGTTTACGACTTGTTTCCGCTTTGACAGAGGTTAGCTAGCTGTTTCCCCCCCGTTTCCAGTCTTTATGCTAAGCTAAGCTAACAGTCTCCTGGCTGTCGCCTCATGTTTAACAGACAGATGTTTGAGTGGTATCAGTCTCCACCACAGAATAAGAAGCATATTTCCCAAAAAGTCGAACCCCTGCTTTGATGTTTGTGTGCTAAATCTGGCCGGTATTGTTATGGAGAGCAGCTCAGGCAGTCAGCAGCAGAATGAGACATAGTACAGCAAGGATCATGATGTCATGCATGCTCTGGTTTCCCCATCGCAGACAGAGATGCACCCGCAAACACTCGGCCCTAATTACAGTACATAGAGTTGTAAGAGGAGGAACTGCTGAAGCCAGCGTTTCCTCTCTCTCAGACACTTTTTTTTTGGGAAAGACAGTAAACTTTCTGCCGACCGGGGCGTCTTTTAAAGTGACTCATCCTTTCTCCGGTTCAAAGGGTTAACATTTGGAAGAGTGGCAGTGAAACATGAGTCAGTCCGTCTGCGAGGACACACTGTGAAGACTTCAACATGTTGAGAGTTGCTCTGCAGACAGATAGTAATGAAATGAGGAGGACGCGGCCTCAGCAGATCTGTAAACTCAACTCGAAATATCTCCTTGTTTTGACTGGTGCCGCTCGTGTGTGAAGCGTAAACGCCAGCTTTTCATGAGGACAAGTGGTCCGCGTTGATGCCTGCAAGCCTTTCCAGTCTGAGAAGTAACAGATTGTATCACTGTGAATCCTATCTGATGCTCATAGTTTGGGACTTTTTGTACGTTGAGAGTATTTATATTGCATCAGGAGGTGGGTGTTGGTGTTTTCCTGCATGCATGATCTTGTTATTTCTGAAATCTCTGTCACGTGTCTGTTATTATGAAGCCTTTATCGCCATCTCCTTCTTTCACAGGCAAGGCCGAGGCCGGCGGGCGCATGCATGTGACCCTGTGTGATTACATCATGCTCTGGGACTCCTTGAGCAACACCCAGAAGAAGGGCCTTAGCCAGCGCTACCAGATGGGCTGTGAATGCAAGGTAAGGCAGCGGAGGACCGTCTGTGTATTTACGGTTTATCTCCCAGAGTTTCTCCTCCAGGAGCACAAAACCAGACATAACAGGGCGAACGAGACAAGACACAAGCCACAACAACAGCTGCAACAACAAACATCAGAACAGTGAGTTAGGACGCAGAGGTGTGGACCAGCTGACTTGAACTAAATGACAGAAAATCAGTGGATATCAGCTTTCATAATTGAGTCGTTCAAAGGAAAAGACGATTATTTGTTGGTTCCAGCATCTTATATGAGAGGATTTAAATAGTTTTTTTCCTGTTTTCTATCATTGATTTTTGTTTGTACACTTTGGTTTTAGTATGGATTAAACAGAGGTGCAGGTTAACCATTAGATAGAGACAGGCTAGCTGTTTCCCCCTGTTTACAGTCTTTGTGCTAAGCTAAGCTAACTGCCTCCCACCTCTATTGTTTTTTTGTTTTTTTTAAATGTGAAACAGACTGTCCAATTAGCATGACCATGACCGATTAACACCACAAGCAGTGAGGCTGATATTAGTGAGCTACGATCACACTGGATTACATCCTGTGACTGGACAGGCAACCTGAATCCAGCACGGGTATGGCGGACTCTGCCACCACCAATGAAAACTACTATGTAGAGATGATTACTGAATGTGAATACATTGGAAGAAATGTTGAGCGTACATAAAATGGGATTTGATTATGTGTAAAGCTTGAGGATCACAGCTTTTAAAGTAAGGTATCGTAAGTATATTACTATGGCATTAGTAGTATTTCCTGTCCATGTTTAGAGCATGAATCTGATCCGTATTAGCCTCGGCGTCACTGCCCAAGGGGCCAATAACGTTACAGCTTCCAACGGTCTGTGTATGGTCTGAAGAAACTAGCTTCTGGGAGCTATTTGATGCTAATAATGTTATTATTTTTGCCATGAAGGTTTTCCTGTGGAAGAGAAGACTTTGGCTTTTGTAACTTTGCAGACACACAGAAATAGTTATCTAACACACTAAAGGAAAGGGAAAACCCCAAAAAGCATAATACGGCGTCTTTAAACGCAATTTCGTCATAACTTGATTCCTCTCTGTGTCTCTGCAGATTGTGCGCTGTCCCTCTTTGCCCTGTGAGATCTCCGCTCCCGAGGAGTGTCTGTGGACGGACCTGATGATTGAGAAGCAGGTGTACGGGCGCCAGGCCAACCACTACGCCTGCATCAAGAGGGCGGACAACTCCTGCTCCTGGTACCGCGGCGTCGCGTCGCCCAAGAAGGAGTTCCTGGATGGCGAGGAGCCTTAATCCCGCGGCACACCTGACTGCCCGCTACACAGCCTGGTGAAAATAAACATAAACGATTCCATTGAAATTTAAGATAACATCAGGCAAAGTGATTTTTGATAACAAAGGCGAAGCTAATGTGACTGAAATTACCCGCTGGTCTGAAAACAACCTTTCGCCTCTCTTTGTGTTTGTTGTCAGTAAGCATTTCAGTCCGACCGCGAGGCCGCTTTCCGCCTCCGCGTTGCGCAACATTAACTGATTCCGAAGAGGCTCAGAGGTTGTTCTCAGACTCAGCGTCTGTGAAAACAAGCAAAATAGCATCATGAGACATAGACTGGTCAAGTGATGATGTAACTTCCTCCTGAGGCTGGCGTCAGGAGGAAATAAATCCTCGGTGAGCACAGAGCACTTCCTGCCCCGCAAAGCTCTTTAACAGCTCTGCTCTCCGACTCTACCAATCAACCCCCGATCTACGGACGATCATTCGTTACCCATCGTGTTTCTACTTTTATTACCTCATTCTCCATTTTATTCCAAAGCCAAATTCCAAGTTGCCTTTTTTTAAATGATTGTCTCCCTCTCTGCGAACACTATTAGTTGCCGCTCCTCTCGTCGTCCCTGCCGGGAGCCGTTTGGCCGCCGGTGACGTCGGACGCCCACGACAACACGCTGGGCTGTTTTCTTTAAAAAGAACATGAGTCATCGTGCACGGCTGATCTTTCCTGGCTCCGTTGGGTGAAACTCTTTCCTTGTTGTGGTTTTTAACTGAAGCCTGCGCCCGTCGCGGGCCTCACTGGACCAGTCTATGCTGTGTAAAGATGAGCGCTCTAAATTCAAACCTGCTCGTGAGGTAAAACACAGAAACCAATCAGAAATATCCCCAAAATCTCTCGCCCTTCCTCATCTCATCTTCATCCCTCTCCCTTGTTGTCCCCACTATGTAGCTGTACAGTACCTATGCATATACTTTTGTTGTTACTTGATAATTATTATTTACTGCATTAGAACTAGATTTGCACTTTTTGAGGATGAGTTCCAGTAAAGACAAGAGCCTGAACACTCTGATGTGACAGTTATTATCGTTCGCCCAGACCGACAGATCCACCTCAGGTGCAGATTTCGCCTATTTTGAGTGCTTTTGGTGGTCCATATTCACAAATGCAAGCTTATTCCGGCTACCTTTGTCATTACAGATAAAACAGTACTCGCAATGAAAGAGAAAAGGGGTGTGTGAGGTTCGGCTATAAGGGATCTTTTTGCAGATTTTATGTGTGAAAGGGAAACAAAAAGAGCTCGTGGGATGTTATTTCAGTGTCTTTGTATTATCTGTTGATTGTAAATGCCAACAGCAGTTTCATGATTTGCCGATATATTCTCGCAGATGGTCCATTTCATGAGTAATAAGGTCCTTACATGCTTAATGTTAGCTTTGACTCGTCTTTCCTGCTCCTTCCAGTTATTAATGAAAGCTTTATCGCTGTCATAGAAAGCAAGTTACTCAATCAAAGTTTACAGTGCTGTTTTATACACCTCAAGCTACATTAACACAAAAATATATATATGATGGAGTATTAGAGGCATAATTTAAAAGTAAACTCTTTCCATTTTCCATTACTTTGTATTTTTTCAGTGTTATTATTATACCTGTCATGATTTTTGTGTGTTTTCGCTGTCTTTGTCCACGATGTCTTTAGCTGTATTGTCGAGGTGAGAAGGTCCTCTTGCGCTGGAGTAACGTGAGAGTGAGAGAGATTCATCCTTTTTGGAGGAGGTGTAGAGGTATGAGAAATGGGTACCTTGTGTGAATAGAGGACTGTGCATGTGTTTGATGCTTTGTGTAAGTCCGGGCGAAGGACAAAATATTCAGTATTATCAAATAAAAACCACACGTTTGAAAGAAGAGACGCTGCCTGTGTGAGTCATTTGGCTGAGGGTGTTTCATGAGAAGCGCAGGCTGTCATGGGCCGAAAAGTACGGAGAGCCAGAGTGTTCAAAAATTAGTGAATAAGTACAGTAAGATTATTATGAAATAAACTTTTACTTTTTAGTTTATGATTAAAAAAATCCTGCTGTGAGGCTGCTTGAGGCACAGTGGTGCTTTGAGCTAAATGCTAATATCAGCATGCTAACTATGACGACCCTGTGTTTACCCTGTCTTGGCTTGGTGTGTTAGCATGCTAGCATTTGCTAACTAGCAGAAAACAAAGCACAGATGGGCATGTCGTTAGTTATGCAGAGGCGACCGTGAATGACGAGCTGTCTATTCAGTCTGGATCAAAGTGACAGACTGACATTTCCATAAAAATGACCTATAAAGTCTGTTTTTGTGAAAAGAAGCAGGATGAAATAACACAATAGCGAGCTGAGTTTTTAAATGCTAGATCATTCAACTGTCTCATGGCATGTACTCCATGTTTTCTCTGTAGTTATTTATATGCTTTATTGAATTCATAATGTCTTATTTATGGAGTTTAAGTCAGCAGAACCACTAGATTATCCAAAAATGCATGCCCCAAAAGGATAATCACTCACATCAGACTGAATTTTAAATGCAGCCTCCAAACATGTGTAATGTTGGTATGTTCAGCAGCCAAACTTGGCCTTCGTCTGGCTGCTGTTAATTTCCCACCGAGGCTGTCGGTGTGTGAGGGCCCAGCTTTCACACACGAGAGCGCAGTGGAGAGGCTGTGTCGAGAGAAGGGCAGACAAATACGCTCAAATAAGATGTGGTAATCGACTCTACTCGGAAAATATTTGAGAAATGTTCAGGCACAGCCCAGACCGAGCGGTTTTGTCATCTCTGTTCATTCTCTCCTCAGTAATGTCAAACAGGATTGTCCTCTGGTGTCAGAGGGGATTTCTTCCTACAGGGAGCTTTTGCTGGGACTCTCAGAGGGCAGGTCAGGGTTTCTGGGGAAGGGTGTAAATTAAAAATAGGTTTGGTGATGCATAGTGAGCACAACTGTCCTCCGTCTCTTGAAACTGCCGTGGCTTTGAGCTTCTCCTTTTGTGTTTGAATCCTGTTGGGTAACCGTTGAGTACGTGAGGGATGTGAATTGTTGCTGCAAGCTTTGCCACACAATGCTGGTTACTCAAGAGAGACGGGAAGAGAAATAATGCTGAAATAATACTGTAACAAGCACAGATATGTTCATGTGAATAAATGACTAAAAGTGTCTGTTGACCTCCACACTTTCGCATGTGTCAGTACTTTTTTATCGCTTTTATTTTTCTGAAAAATCAAAGGATGAGCTAAAGTGAGTGGCCTTTTTGGGTGGAAACACACTTTGAAGACATAGTGACACAAGAGGGTAAGATAAATCTGAGTATTAACTCAAGATAACGTAAATAAAGGCATGTCTCTGAATCTCTGAAGACACGTGGCTGAGCTGCGTCAGGGCAATGTTGTGCAGTTAGGCTGTCAGTAATGGACTCGAGTGCTGTAATTGTGTACTTTACTTGAGTATTTCCATTTTAAGCTGCTTTAAACTTCTTCTCAACTACATTTCTGAGGGAGATACTGTATTCTTTACTTCGCAGCATTAGTTGCTTTTCAGATTAAACTGTTTATAAACATGATATTTAAGATTAGCTCTACATAAATAGTGATGTTACAGTGCTAATAATCAGATATTATTATGATATGATAGTAACAGGGGCCATTCTGCTGCACGATGAATGTTTTTACTTTTGATACTTTAAGTACTTTTTGGTGGAAAGACTTTTGCATTTGCACTTAATTAGCTTAACTTAATTTGAGTATTTTTAATTAAGTAAAGGATCTGAATGCTTCCTCCACCACTGACGGACAGAAATATGTTGAAATATTCTCTATATAAGACATAATTCATGCTGTATGGATTTAAATTTCTGGCCTGCCTCACTTATTTTCTTTCAGTATCTCACCATTTCTCTACAAGTGTAATCACGTGATTTCACTCTGAAGCATCTAATTTTACCTGATGAAATGAAATCTTATCAATTTTGTCAATGACAAATTTTCATCAGTTTCATTCAATAAATCTGCTGTCAGGTGTAAATAATTCACAAGTTTCCACATAAATGCTGTCTCTTGTAGTTGTGATGCCACCCAGTGGCCACCAGGGGACACAGCAGCCTCTTCATGCTCCAGCAAAGACTTCAACAAATTCACACCTGCAAATCCCAGTATTTAACAGAGAAAGACAAGACTGTGTGTCCACGCAGCTCACTGTCTTAAAGTACAGTCAGTGTCTTTAACATTGAAATGCAAAAAAGGAGAATATAATAAATGAAATGCGATCAGGAAAACAGCAGGTGGATCTTTCATATTATCATGTTAACGACCACATATTTGTTCTCAGGGGAGCAATAGTCATTGCTGTGAGATGCAGCAAATGTGAAGTGTGACAGAAGCAGCTGTGAGACAAACGTTTCCAGATAACCGAGTTCAGCTTTTGAATTCTATTTACTTGATCTGCTGAGAAGACATGAGGTGTGGGCAGCAGCTCTGAAGTCTGGACATCAGGCTCACCTGCTGCCTTGAACTTGAAACATTCAGATCATGTTCAGCATTATTTTAGAGTTTCTGCAGAGGCTTCAACCTTGTCTTTTACTTCTGAATTCGTCTCATCACACTCCACAGCAGGCAGCCTGACCCTCTTATCTAATTTGTTATCCAAGCTCGCGGCTAAAGCTGACATTGACATTTGTGGTTTGCAGTGATAGGCCGCTGTGAACAGACATTCATGGAAAAGATGAACAAACCAACAAACTAAAAAAACAAACAGTCCCCACGAGCTTTTGAATGAGCAGAAGATGAATGATGGTGTTTCTCAGCCGTGGCCGGGAGGAAAGATGGTCATTGCACTTCTGTTGCTCTATTACATGCTGGTCTTTTTCTGGTTGTCACGGCAACCAGATGCATTTAAGAGAGGAGTCGAGGAGAGCTGCCCTGAGAGAGGAAGAGGAAGTGAAGTAAGCAGGTCTGAGGACGATGGTAATTTGTATATTTATCCATCAGGAGGCTCGCAAACAGAAAAGATGATAATAATGTAAACAAGCATCTGAAAGCACTGAAATCTGAACCTGCTTCAGACTTTTTCTGACTTTTCTTTTTTCGGCCATGTGGACGTCTCTCTCTTCCTGGTAGATAACACTCATATTGAGAGAGATAACACGCAGAAGAATTATGATTTCCTGTCCGCATGTTAATTTTATACATCCTGCCAAAAAAAAATTAATCACCCTACATGTGAATTTAACAACAGGAAGCGTCAACTGTTGGCGGATTTCTCATCAACACTGATTTTCACTGGTGGACCATAAATATATTTACTCAAATACTGTAATGAGTACAATTTTGAATTCACTTGAGTATTTCCATTTTATGATTTCAAATGTAGTTTACAAAATAAACATTGTTATAGATGAAGCCACCCAGCAGTATCCACGACACTCTGAAAGGGGTCATCCAGCTGTATGAGTGTTTATACTTTTGATATTTTGAGTACATTTTGCAGATTTATTGTCTTAAGTGATACTTGTACCTTGACGCTGCTGAGTTTCCGTCGTACACTGGACATGGTTTAAAGGATACGCAGCAGCCGGCAGTGCAACACAAGGGAGTAAACTGCATATATCTATATATAGAAAGGACCCTTTGTACACAATTCATCAGCATTGCTGCCTGTTGAAGCTCATGCTGTGGAGCCAGACTCTCTCTTCTTTTTCCTTTATTTTATATGCAAATCACACAGAAGTTCAGTGGGGCTGCTAGCGTCACACCACCTACTCTTTCTCTGTTGTTCAGTACAACCTGCCACCTGTGACGTCTGGTTTCTAGCACTAGACGTGCATATATATTAGTATGTATACTCTAATTTGTGAATTTGAATGTTATAAAAACACAAAATGATGCCAAAGTTGATCGAGTTGAACGGACTAATTCCTGGTTGTCTGGAGTGTTATGGGTGACTGGATGAGGTCAAGTGCGACAGAAAGGGGTCAGCTCTGCAGAGAGAGAGGAGGAAGGAGATTTAATGAGTGACAGAGATTGAGAGAAATGGAGAGATTCTGAAAGGAAATGTAGTGCAAGTGAAAGTGTGGAAGTCCGTTGTGCATCAAAGGAGCAAAATCAAACTCAAAGGCAGCCTTGAAGGTCAAAGATATCACACTCACTCACACAGTGTCACATTAATTGTAGCACTGGTCCTTTATAGCAGATGCAGCATATAAATAGATAAAGCTGTAGGTTTATATAGACTAGCTGCTCCAATGCAACGGCTGCAGCAACACCTGCTCGCATATTCCACATATTTTTACCCTGAGTTGTTATACAGACTTCATTCTTAGTGAAGGCCTCTTCCAGCACTGCCAATAATGGACGTAAATGGTTGCTTTTGCACTGATATTTAAATCATACATTTCAGTCAGGTTTCTGGGCCAACAGCCGACACTGAGGCAGCTTTTCTCGAGGTGATCAGTAGTGAATCGTACTCACGTTTAGTTCTGTAAGAGCTCCAGAAATAACCTGGCAGATTGAGTTACATGTGCTCTAACATTAAACAGGGAAAGCATACCTTTCCTCCTGTGGATCTGATGCCTTTGCAGTAATAAATAAAGGCCACCATTTACTGCCACTGCTCTGACTGTCACAGCTGTTTCTTACACTGCTGATGGTGTACTACTGCGAGTACTGTTACTCCTGCCATAACTGCTTCGATTCATTTGGCAAAGGCTTGACTTTGCTGCACATAAAGTGTTTTAAACCTCCAAACAAACAAGAGAAGGATGTCGTCAAAGCTTGTGAAAGTATTGCTGATTGGCTACCACTTTTCTGACATTTTGGAGAGAGTAGTCTGGGATGTTGTTGTGTTGAATTACGCTGATGTACTTAAGTACAATATCAGTTTATGAAATGTGATGCATTCTTATAGATTTAATGACCAACAATTATGTAGTAAAGCAGTTAAAATTATCTCCACCTCGGGGCGAAAAAAGCCCCCAAAATGATCTTTAAAAAAGCTCCACTTTGACCAGCTACAGTATGGAAATGCTGCTTACATGTGAATATGTCAGTAATCATAATCAAATAATACAATTTATATGAGATTATAACACTCGTATATACTTTACTTTTTGTGATCAATGTTGTTTTTTGTAGTTTATGACAAGCAGAGAATGATCCATGCCACAAGATCTACAAATAGTTTAGTTTGAATCTAAAAAAAAGCTTGTTAGAAATCCACTAAAACGCACGCAACATATTAAAATTAAAGATATTACATTTACATTTTGGCAATAAACCCCTGAAATGCTCATTTTGAAACACCTACATTGTAGTATTGGTACATTTACTCTCATAAAGGGTGTTAAGTACATCTTCCGCCACTGATATGCAACATAACTTATGTGTCTGTGCGTGTTTGTGTGTGTTTACTCAGCTCTGACTAAACTAAACCGGGCTCTGATGTGTGTGTGTGTGTGTAGGTGTGAAACAGGAGGATACGAGGTTGTGTGTACATTTGTCATCACTTCCAAGAATACTTTAACAACTGTTCAGAGTGACACAGCAGTGGGTGTGTGTCTACAGTATACGTGCATCCTTTTTATGTGAAAAGGCTTTTTTTCCCTCCATCACTTCTCTAAAACTGCATTAACATGTATCATAACAGCTTTTGTCATGTAGTAGTGCGAGCGTGGAGTGTGTGAGGCTAGATTGAGGAGTAAGGTCAAGTGTGTGAACAAGAGCGAGGAGGGAGGAGGAGAGAGAGGGAGAGTAGAGAGTGTTTTCTGTGAGAGTCTGTCAGAGTCTGGTGGCAGTCGGCAGGGAAAATACTAAAAGCCCGGCTTTTCAAGGGCCACAGCTACAGCCTGCAGCTGATTTAGCCTCCTTTTAGTTAAAGATGAAGCCGACTTAAAGGGGAGCAAAGCAAAGAGATGCTGAGAGGACGCTGATAGCCTTGAACGCTGTTTTGACAAACTCGCTGTGCTGTGATGGGGACTGTGAGTGAGCTGTGTGCCTCCAGTTTCCAGGCATTTCTCTGTCCGTCTGTACGACCAGGGGCACCTGCTGCAGCCACAGGTGAGTGCCTTTCAAGAAAATACACTTTTCTGTTCTACTAGAAAATAGAAATGTGCTGTTAAGTATTTGAGAGCTTCTTTTTGTGAGCCTCAACAGGTAAACGACCTGTATTATGAGCTGTGTGAACATGATTTTTCTTTTTTTATTTAAATGCCTTACAGATCGGTTGCCATCAGTGTTGTTATTGCAGGTTTTTGCTGGTTAAATGTTGCTTTTGTGTGACTCTTGATAGAAATAAATACAAGAAAAAAACAGACATAGAGAGCAAGACTGGCACAAAGTGCTATTAGTGTTCAGTTGCTGTGGTGATTTTCTGTTAGGTTATCAAGACACAGAGCACTGTGTGTGTGTGTGTGTGTGTGCATGCGATGCCATGCTTCCACACACGAGTCAGGCAAACTGTGTGCTTCTGTGTGAGATGGTGGTGGGCTCGATATGTGGACGTGACGCGCTCCCACCATCCTCTGGTCCAGGATCCTCCTCTCCAGTGGGTGCTGGAGTGACATAATCTCCATCGCTGCCCACTGCTCTCCCTCTGTGCAGGTGCGCTCATGCTGTGCCCATTCAAAAGCCATCCTCACACAATGAAAGCAGCACGGTGCTCGCCCAGGTTATTTCCATTTGCCGTGCAGCTCTTATGATTCTGCAGCTGGACTTTCCCCTCTTTTTTTCTTGTAATTTCCTCTGCTCAGTCTTTCTCTGCCTTGAGGCCTCTGAAACTGTGATTATTTCACAGATAAACCCTTTATCCGTGAAGCACATTTGCTCAATAGGCGATTGTAGCTTCCTTTGAAAATGGTTAGTGTCTTTACATTTGCTGTTTCTAAGTATTAAACAGTTGGCTCATTGTCTCACGCAGATAGTTTTGGTTTAATTGGCCTCAATAGAATGGAGATGAATGATATTTTACTTGTGAAAATGAAAAAACAACAGTGACTTCTCTTTTCTTAAGCAATGCTGTTTCTCTGGACAATCCACAGAAATAGTCCCCATGAAAACAGTTCATAGATTGTTCCTAACTAGAAGGGAAAAAACTGTCTTTTGTGTTTGTGTGAGCTGACCCTTTAAATGTTAAATTGCAGCAGTTCTTCCCTACCCCTCCTCAGCATATCCTGTTTTTGGTGCGTCCAAAGTGTGAATAAAGCACTGATTCAAGCGCACAGCTGCAATCCTTCGCCCTCCTTTCCTCTATCCTTCCCTGCATCCTCTCCTCTCCCTTCCTCTTTTCCTCACACACAGGACATTTATCTCTGATATCAAACCTGCTTCCTCAGTCCTCACACCCATATGGATAAATACGTCTCTCCTCTTTATTACTTTAATCTTAATTGTTTTTTTAACCTCTTGTTGAGTCCTGTATCCTCTTCCTGCTTCAATGAGGAGGATATTATATCCCTTTGCCAAGCCTTTCATCACCTAGTACAGGGTGGAGTGTTAAAACATGCGGAAGTGGAATATTTGCACATATCACCATGCCAAAAGACATTAAAACTGAATTTCAAGCACGAAGCTACACCCGTATTCAGACAGAGATAAACTATACATGCATGCATCTAGAAATATGTCTTTTTTTTCATTAATTTCTATATCAAACTAACAAGACAGCCTCGCTGCAAACAATGCAAAATGATGAGATATTCAGTTACTGAGTCAAAGAGGAGGTATTCTCTCAAAATTGTGATTAGTAGCTCATTCTTATGATCTGAAAGCCACATTTCTACACATACTTGGTCACAGTTAGGACTTAAAATGTCATAAACTTGACTTCAAAAGTTGATATTTAAGGCCTATTTCATATTTCATTAAGATTGTGTTTTACTGCAGTATGTCATTATATGGACCCACAGTAAGTATTTTTTGATTGACAGACAGATAGACGTTTACGTGTTTGTGCTTATCTGCTCTCTGATTGGCTGCTGCCGTTGAAGCCACGCCTACGTCATCCTGCCCCAACACCGGCTGTCTCCACAGACAGTCATTAACTCCCCGTCTAACGGTCACAGAGTGAAAAAATACAGATACCTCTCGACCTTAATTTAACTTAACTTAACTTTAAAGTGAAAAAACTTAGCAGTGCTGTCCAAGTCAGCGTTGAGAAACCGCTCAAACATGGTTTTGAAGTCGGAAGACGGAGTCGGTAAGTTTCCTGACCCGCTTTAACGCTAGTTCCAGTGAACAGGAGGGCTAACCGAGAGGCTAACCAGTTAAGCTAGCTAACTAGCAACTAACGTAACTTTATCTAACGCTAAATGGCTGAAGTGGGCTTTTGTACGTATTATCTGGCTTCCACGTAGTTTAGTGTGTTATGGCGTTTAATTTCCTGTCAGCGGAGTGCACGCAACAAGTCCTCATTAGACAGATTCGTTAATGCTCTTAGGCAGTGTTTATTAACTGGCACAAGGGATCCATTATTATTAATCTGGATTGAGGCCCGGACCTCATGGGGGTTTGTGCTCGTTGTGCAGCACTGTATAGCTCGCCTGTCTATAAATACAATCAATGCATCCTTTTATTGGTTGGACATGAAGGAATTGCCCTCAAACTTAAGTTCACTTGGCTTGGTTGCTTTCCCAACTTGTGACCAAAGCGTTGGACACCGTCAGCGGGAGGAGACTGTGGAGAAGCCGCAAAAAGGTCAATGCAGGGAGGGAGACTTTGCTAGAAAACATAACATTAACTTGAATTGTTATTGCTAATTATCAATCCGCTTCTCCGCAGCTGCACAATTTACAGGGTGTGCTGTGAAGTGAGGTATCTGAAAAACTGTCCACGCAGATGACCAGATGTGCTTTAAAATGAGATGGTTCATTCAGCCGGTTGGGAAAAGCTATCAACATGGACCACCAGCAACATAAATAGTTTTTTAAGTAAGGCAGCCGCTGTCACGAAGGAAATATCATGACTGCCAGCAGGACAGGTAGCTTTCATAGCTTTTTTCCATTTGACAGAGTGAGTGCCACCTTATTTTTAAGCATAGTTGTCCATTTTGATAGCTTTTTCCAGCCTGAAAGGTACTTCACTTTAAAAGACTTTTCCACCCTGGGAGAGCAGCTGAGGCTGTCAAATTTCCTCACTTCCTCTCTCTGTCACACAAGGATGTTTTTCCTTTTCTGTGTCAGGGGGCACTTTTTGTTCTGCCCTGTTCTTTCCCCTGCCGTTGGATTTGTTCCTGCCTCCTTGTTGGACTTTCGAGCCTCAAGGCTGCGTGAATGCGATCAGTCACCAGGGAGTTTACCATAACCGCAGGATTATATTGCCCTGTTGTGCTTGTTATCCTTGGGCCAGGGGCCATTGAAACAGACAATTATAGTCTTGTAAACACTGAAACAGACAATTATTGCCTTGAACAGTGCTAGACACTAAAACTCTCAATCTCAAACACAGATAATTTTCATAACCAAAGTGCTTCGCCTCGGGTGCTGGGTCAGCTGCCGTCCTCTGGGTGAAATAATGAGACGGGCCAATGAGGGAGCTGTTGTTGGTGCATGTGTGTTTAATTCTACCACAGCAGAGAGGTTTTGTTTAGTCATTTATTTGTTGCATATTGGGTGTTGTCCAGCAGGAGAGGTGAGTCCACCTCACGTCTCTTTTGAAGACATGCAAAACTGCACCTCCCCACCCTCTGTCTCTCTCGGACGCCGGTGTCCACGTGGGGGAGCCTGTGTTTGACGCTGTGCTCACTGAGGGAGGAGTAAAGATGGACAGAGGGGAGGGGGAGAGAGATGAGAGTTCAAGGGTTTTCCCCTCACACACACACACACACACACACATGAACACACTCGTCCTCATCCTCATTTAGCTGCAGGCCTGCTCCCCTCCTCTCTCCCCTCTGCTGGAATGAGTGCCTGAGGATTAAGAAGAGGGAAGGCTGGAGCAGAGGGCCACAGGATTGGGACTGGGATTGGAGGGCTCGGACAGGACTGGATTATTACTGTGCTGTTGGAGTCAGCAGACTGGACTGCAGGAAAGCGGCTGCTTTGTACTGGAATTACTGGCAAAGTTAGACTTGTGGACTCTGGAGCTGTAGCTATAAAAATAACGAAGAATTAATCTGCTAAATACTAAAGAACTGTGTGTTATCGGCTGCACGGGGAATACTGGGACCATTGAGACTGGTGGTGAAGTCACTCAGCAGACAGCAGCTTTCTCTGGTAGGAACCTCAGCATTATGACACAAATGTGTAGGTGTTTCGTGCGTCATTAGAGCTTCTGCATTCGAGCGGTTTTTGCTGAAAGTTGTCTGAATGAGTGAGCGTCTGTGTGTGTACACGCGTGTCGTCACAGCTTCCTCAGAAAGCTCGTGAGAGCCGGAAGCGCAGCCAGAACAGACACATACGTGTGGTTTTAGCTTCATTTGCGCATGTGATTGTGTCTTGTGAGGATGTGATGTGTTGCATAACTTAAGAAGCAGAGCGTGGAAGTAGAAGTAAAGAGAGTGAACTTTAGGCCTGGATATGCTGGTTGTCCATGGCGGCGGATCATTAGCAGCATTGCAATGACAAGGTGTCCCATTACTTGCCAACACAAACACACATTGTGACCTCGAGACTGTGCAGAGCAGCTGGTTGAAGACTCATGTTGTTATTTACATCAGAATCTATGTGTTTTATGCTTGAGAGGAGGATGATATGACAGTGTTTCATAAGCAGTCATAAATCCGCTCTGTTATTTCCTCTCTTAATGAAAAGCCACAGAGAGGAGTGTGAATGCCATTTTCACTGCCTCTCTGCTCACAATGGTGCGTTATTCTTGTCCTCAGGTTTATAATAAGAGCTGCTCCGGCCTACTTAAACCTCTCTCTGTGGGCGAGGGGGGTGTGTGTGTGATGAACAAGTGCGTCACTGTCTGTGTGTTTGCAGTATATAAATGATATCAGTATCCATGGCTGTGGCACCTGTCACGCCATCGTGGACTGTACTTAATTTGCATTGTACATAGTCAGAGGTGTCTGCATGTCGTGAGGAAAAAGCTGAACCTAAGGTCCTCTTACTAGCTTCTAGCACCTTCAGCAATTTAAGAATTTGTTTACTATTTAAGTAAGCATAAATTCCTTCTTAAATGCGAATATTTGTCAGGCTATTGTGTCTTTTATCAGGATAAAGTTGAGTTTTCTTAGTCTGATACAACAAAAGCTTTGGCAGCTTTTTCCCTATTGTCTGACATTTTACAGACCAAATGATTAATCCAGAAAACAATCATCAGGTTAATGTATTTTTATCTTTTTGATGCAGCTGTGAGCTTTCACGCTCGTGTCTTCTGTTCAAAATGAATTCAGTGCCTCAGAAGGCATTTCTTTGCTTGCAGTAATGTTTTTATGGTTAGGAATTGGTGGTTTTGGAGCGATTAAAAAGCTTTTTTTTATATTGAAATATTTATTTAGTTCTCTGTCGCCCCAGAGGCTGACACTGAGTCACTTGGTCACGATGGCGAAGTGAAATGAAGTGTTTGTTTGAATCCCTCAGCTTGACTCCTCTAATGAGGCAGACAAACGGCAGCAGCACAGCTTGATATGTCCTCTGTGGCTCCTTGTTACTTGGCAAAAATTGTGCCTTTTCTTCAACCTTTGTCACAGGTTAGAGTATTTTATGTGTCTCAGAAAGTAGCCATTGCAGAAGTATCATTATGAGAGAATTTTTAGATTTTAAACCTGAAATATGCAGATAAGCACAATAATTCTTCTCTCACTCTTCAGTCTTTCGTCCTTTTTCTTCTCGCTCAAGTCTTCTTGAGAAAAACCACAAGTCAGTGACTGACAGATCCACGTTTCCCTCCTTACCTTATCGTTCCTCAGCAGATATCGTGTGTGTCTGTGGGCACATGAACTTCTCTTCTATCACAGTACACACTTGTACACATGTAGTTAACTCTAAGTATTAAATGTACGGCGGAATTTGAGCTTAACATATACAGTGAGATATCAGTACACCCACATAACCACTCAGCCTCTTTTATTAAACAAAAAAAAAAAGCTTAATTCTGTTATTCATTAGCTGGAGTAGACTGTGGTGACCTTAATATCAGAACTGTATGAGACAACAAACTTTCATTGCAATAATTTGCTTTAATGCAGTTTGTGTAGGGTACCATGTTTTTCAAAGGTTTCTCCCATTCTTCTCTGCAGAGTTCAGTCTCCCCGTCTCCTACACCTACACACTTTCCACCGATATGTCAGAAAAATGTTGCTGGAACACTGATTCGTACACAGTTATTCGAGCTTCAAATCAAGTCTGCTTATAGATTTTTTGACAACACTCAGTAACGACGTATTTCAGTGTTTAAATGGCCTCGAAAGCAGCGTCTGTGGGCATCTCAATGCTGCTCTCTTCACTTATAAAGAGCAACTGAAAAAGAAAATATATTTCTTGTTGTTATTACTTCCTGTTGATTCCTCCTCCTCACTGAATTGCTGGCAGTGATATTATGACCAAAGTCATTGTGTGTGTGTGTGTGTGTGTGTGTGTGTATACATCTGTTTAAGACAAACAGGGTTGATTTCAGCCTCCGCTTTGTGGTTTGGATGTTGGGGGTAATTTGATGGATCAAAATTGTGTTGCCATAGTGACCCAGAGCAGTGGGACTCTCAGGTCTCTCTGCTTCCTTTTTACGTGTGTGTGTGTGTGTGTGTTTATTTATGCAGTCTGTCTATTATGCGTGTGTGTGTGTGTGTGTGTGTGTGTGTGTGTGTGTGTGTGTGTGTGTGTGTGTGTGTGTGTGTGTGTGTGAGAGAATATTGGATCTTTGTATTTGACTGCTAACATGCACTCCTCTCCTCAGTGCCTGATGACCTGAGTCCAGAGGAGAGACAGGAGCTGGAAAGCATTCGCCGCAGAAAACAAGAGCTGCTGCACGACATACAAGTAAAAACACACACTCACACATTTTTCACACATTTACTCCTTTAATCGATTTGTTCAACGTTAAACCGGCAGAGTTGGTCTGGAGTTCAACGCCTTGGCCCCGTTACTGACTGGACAAAATGTTTTCAGCCTTGAAAGGCAGTTGTTTGTGAACCCTGTGGCTGTCCGCACATGTTTTTCTTTAACATTTTATAAAATGAAGGATAACAATTGTTAATTCCAAACTGAAGTTTATATTCAGCCTGTCTGAGTTAGACAAACCAAGTCGATATCCTCCAAAGCTACAGTGTTTTTTAGTATAAAATCCCCTCTTTGTGTTTCCCTGGACGGTGCCTTTCTGTTGAGCTGCAGTGAAAGTAACAAAAGAGAGGATTTGGTACTAAAAGCACTAATGGGAGACCCCCACTTGATTTGTGTGACTCATATTAACTTCAGATAAACGTTTGAATAAACCTTTGGACAGAATCACTTCCACTGATGGTCCATTTTTTTAATGGTCAGTGTGAACAGGAGGAATTTTTACAACAAGCAGAATCTGTTTTAGTGTTCATATGAGCGCCTGACTAAGGTTTTAAGACCGCTGTGAACCTGTTCTTTAAACCATTTGATTTATTTCAGGGAATTGCTGTCTGTCTTTGTCTGATCGTCACATTGTTCAGCTTGTTCTTCCTCTGTGTCCTTGAGTAGATTTTGACCTCCGTGTCTAGACCCGTGTGTCGAGGGACGTATGTGTGTGCAGATATGTGTGGGTGGAGGGTAGGGGGTGGGGGAGTAAAGGCGTATGACCACCGGAGCATTACTGTACGCGTTCACGATAGATGATCCTCTTTGTGTGGGGTGCATGTGTACGAGGGGGGTGGACCACATGTATGTGTGTCCTCGAGCTCCGTCTGCCCAGGGGGACAGGTTCACCCCCTGCCTCAGTTCCTCCTACAACCTTAAATAAATTAGCGGGACTGTCTATGTTGGCTCCTTATCTGGGTACATTTGTTTGGCAAGACAGGAGAGAAAGCTGGTCTTATCATCATGAACAAAAATTATAGATAAATAAAAGGTTGAATAATGACCTCATACTCAACCGACACCTCATCTTTAGCTATCTTGTATTGATGACTAATGTGGAGTTTAGGGCTGCAGGCCATTATTTTCATTCATGCTGAAGCAATGTTAATGAATAGATTAATTGATTGGCAGAAAAATCAATCAGTCTGTCAATCATCTAATCATCAGACGCTGTAATCTGGCTGTGAAGAGATTCCTCTCTAACATGATTTTAGCGTAAGTGGAAGGCATCTATAGTCCCTCTGTTCTGGTTCGTCTGAAGCTAATGTGAGACATACTCAAGACAAAAGGGAGAACGTCAAGTCCCCGCTTAAATATTATTTACCATCCAATGTGTGAAAGGAAGAACTTGTGGCTCCACCTTCCTACAGTTGGTGTTTCACCTGATTCTGTGACGGGTCCGAGTCGAGATTCCACCTTCAGGTTAAGAGCATCGCAAAATCATTAATTTATGTAGTTGATATTTGCAGAAACAGTGAGTGAAATAAACACAACACATATTTATTAAGTAAGCAAACAAACCAAAAAGAATTGATAAGCAGTTCAGAGGGATTCAGATCTGATAAAATGTTATCGAACCCCATCCCTAGTCCTCAGTCAGCAAGGTGGACACCCAAAACACACACAGACAAAGAAAACAGGCACACAAAGGAAACGCACACATGGCCTCCGGGCGGCGACGCTGTGCCAATAGATTGATGGGGTTTATTACCAAGGTCGACTCCCGTTCGGCGTGCCTCTCCTCCAAGCCCTGCCCTGTGTTGCCCTGGAGGGGTGACGTGTAATGAGCCATGAAATATTCCAGTAATGGAGACAGAGGACGCCGTTCATTTGTAAGGGGGCGTCACCATGGAAAGGCACACGGAGGAATCCAGACGAGTGAAGTTATTTACCTTGTTTGTCTGGTTTTCACACACACACACACGCTCAGTCGCTGAGAGCTGTGGATGGTTTCAGCTCTAATCTGAGACACCGGGCTCCTCGGCGTCCCTCTCCTCTATAATTATCTGCGTTCATTATCTTTTCTGCTGGCCTCAGTGTTTCTCCATCTGTTTCTCTGCTCTGCTCTCTCCTCCTGTAACCTCTGAGCTCTCCGGAGCAACTCCACTAAGCCAGTCAAAGTCTTTGATCCTGCATGTTCCCGTCTCCCCACCAGTGGGACTCTTAAGCAGACCCAGGAGGGAGTCGGGCCGGGGGGGGGGGGGTGGGCAGGCTGATAAATCTGGGTCAGCACAGGGGAGAGGAGGAGCAGGGGAACGGTGGTCGGCTCTGACCCCAGAACAGGTGCTACGGCTCCCAGAGAGGATTTTCTGCAGAGGGCGGCTGTTCCACATAACTCCTGCTGAGAGGAAGAATGAGTGTGTCTGAGAGTGAATCACATCCACACTTTTAGGGGTTTTTATGGGTCATCTCTTCAGGACGAAGTGCTTGTCTGGATGCGTTGGTCAGCGAGATGCAGACGGCTGTGTCATGCACTGTGCTGCTGGTGAGATCAGAGCATCTCCAGGAGGGTCAGACGTCACACACACATCTCTTGTATATGTCTGCTGTTGTTTCATCGCGCTCCTCTTCTCTCTCTGTCTGCTCTCAGAGGCTGAAGGATGAGATAGCAGAGGTGACCAATGAGATTGAAAACCTGGGCCTGACTGAAGAGAGGTGAAGTATCTCTCAGCAGCCTTTTCTGTGCTCATGCGTGGGCAGCTACGGTCCACTCAGCCTTTGTTTTAATGGAAATGCATTCATGGAGAAAGACAGAAAACGGCCTGAAAAACTCAGACTTTCAGAATAGAGTCCACTCTAACTAAAGATGTAACATTATTGATTAATGTGTTCAATGTTTTTTTTTCTCTCTAATGATCATAGTCTATAAACCGAAGATTAAAAACCTCTTCATATTTCTCATCTTCAACGACTGAGAGTTCAAAACCCAAAGCTATTCAGTGCTAAATATTCTGAACACAAGGTCCAGCAATTTGGAAATTTTCAGCTGTATTGAAAGCTGAAGAAGGCTGTGGGATGTGATATGTGTCATTTTGGCATTTTTGTTTGATAAATAAAGTGAAATTCTTCCCTGGCCTTGATAAAACCCCTAAAAATAAATCTGTTCCTCAAAATTACATATTTATAATTTTTCTCCATGAAAAAATCTGTTCATGCCTTAAAATCGCTTGGGTGTAACTCTACACCTTTGCCCTATTTAGTATGCATGTATATATGAATGAATATGCAAATGAGCTACCCAATGGCAGTGATGATATATGAGTAATGCAGCCCTACATGTTTGAACAGGAAAATGATTCCAGGTCTTAAAACAATGATCGACAACTCTGCCCAGTTGATTAATCAATGAGTGTTTTCAGCATTGGTGGGTTACTGAGCTTCTGTTTCATGCTTTTAGGAAAAGTATGCAGAGGAATAAACAGATGGCCATGGGCCGAAAGAAGTTCAACATGGACCCCAAGAAGGTGAGAATAAATCATCAGACGTCTCCTTCAACTAAGAGATGGATTATTTTTACTGTCCATCAGTCTGTCTGTTTTCTCAGTTAGTCAGGTTACATTTGGTCTTTAAAACCTCAGGAAATAATGAAAAGTCTGAGGCGATGTTTTTTGACCCACCAACAGCCCCCAAACCCAAAGATAATCAGTTTATGACAATAATAAAACAGAATAAAGAAACAAGAAGAAGCTGCAACCAGAGAATTTAGTTTTTCCTTTAAATTGACTCAAATGGAGACAAACAGGATCTCAACACATTCAACACGCCGCGCTTCTGGCTCAACATCAGCGCCATGTTTAATGTATTCAGGGTCAGATTTCCTCACCACGCTCTTTGGAGCTCTTACTGGTGCAGGGTTGTCTCCCACGTCACGGATCCATTCTGCGTCGCTGCATCCGAGGGAACGTTTAGCTGTTCGTTACCTGATGATGTGTTGGTGATATTCAGACGTAACTCTTCGCTGAATTTCTGCGTTTTCATTTTACATTTGTAGAATTTACGTTAGTTCTTGAGCACACTTGGATATAACATGATTAACTTTGTAAAATGTCCTCCTAAAAAATTTAATTTAATCGAACCTTTTGGCAGAACCACTGCCTCTGCAGCCCACTAGATGGCGCTCTGAGCCTCACCAGCAGCAGGTTAAAATGCCCGTTTTGATGTGTGATGTTCTGGTTTTCTCCCTCAGGGGATTCGCTTCTTGATTGACAGCTCCCTCCTGAAAAACACCAGCGACGACATCGCCAAGTTTCTCTACAAGGGCGAGGGGCTCAATAAGACGGCTATCGGCGACTATCTCGGGGAGAGGTGAGTGACACCAACAGCTGCCTTACGACACCAGGACCCTGAAACGGAGGCAGCTAAATGGAATTCAGCCATCATTCATTTTATTATTCACACCTTTGTTCAGTGTTTGTGCTGTGAAAAATGTCTGTTCCTCATCAGAAGGCATGAAAACAGACTCAGAGAGCCATTTTCTTTACCAAAGGATCATTCTGATATTTTTCCACGTGTGCAGCACTGAGGACAAGTCAGGCCTCATGAATATGCAATAGTACTCTATATGAGCTTAGCAGCACTGAAGGATCATCCTATCAGATAATCTGTTTTTATCTGATTCATCACATCGATCCAACTCTTCCAGCTGCCAGCTCAGTGAGCTGAAGAGAGCCGCATTCAGCTCCTCATCCTGTTTTCCTTGTGTTCCCCCCCCCCCGTGTGCGTGTTTGTGTGGGATGGCGTGTGTCGTGCAGAGATGACTTCAACATCCAGGTTCTGCACGCCTTCCTGGACCTACACGAGTTCACCGACTTGAACCTGGTTCAGGCTCTCAGGCAGTTCCTGTGGAGCTTCCGGCTGCCCGGCGAGGCTCAGAAGATCGACCGCATGATGGAGGCGTTCGCCCAGAGATACTGCCGCTGTAACCCGGGAGTGTTTCAGAGCACAGGTACGTGTGTGTGTGTGTGTTTTCAGGAAATGAGGAGGAGACAGCAGTGTCACGGCAGCCAGAAATAAGACACAAGAAGTAAAACCTCTCTAAAAAGTCTGTTTCACAGCGTGCAGTCTGGCCTCAGATTGTTTGAATGTAATAATGTCGCTGCTTTCTGTCTTGCAAACATCACCTGCTGTCACACAAGTCAGAGCAAATATCCTCTTACAATCAGCTGATGGCACTGAGAAACACACTTTGTGTTCTTTTACAGATACGTGTTACGTGTTGTCGTTCGCTGTGATCATGTTGAACACCAGTCTACACAACCCGAACGTGAAGGACAAGCCGTCCGTTCAGAGATTCACGGCCATGAACAGAGGCATCAATGATGGAGGAGACCTGCCGGAGGAGCTGCTCAGGGTGAGAGGAGCTTCTCCTCCCAACATAAATCAATTTAAGCAACACAAAAACAACTCAACTCACATCTCCCTCTCTGATGTGTGTGCGTCACAAAACGGCGAAAGGAGACGTTTAACACGACAAACGTAGCAAAGCATTAGTTCATGAATAAATCTGGATTTAAAACTATTAAAACAAGACTCCCAGCAAATGTCCTGCCTGTACTCATGCTCATATGCAACCTGATAACTCATGTTCCAACATGTCTTCATCTTCATCGCACCGTCTCTGCAGAACCTGTACGACAGCATCAAGAACGAGCCCTTTAAGATCCCAGAGGATGATGGGAACGACCTCACACACACCTTCTTCAACCCGGACAGGGAGGGCTGGCTGCTCAAACTGGGTACGTGCATCCACCTGGTGTGAGATGTTAGATTTACTTTGACTTACGTCCGTTCAGTCTGGACCGGTCCTGCTGTTAGTCACTGTGAGCCGGGGGGCCCTCTAGTGGACCTGATCTGTAATAGCACCTTTAACAGGAGGAGGACACAGTTGTGTTGAAGCTGAACAGAACAAAGTGTTTTTGTGTAACTCTCTTTTGTTGACATTCTTCTTGTTTGTTTGTGTTTCATGGGTTTTGACTCCAGGAGGTATGTACCCACCTCTCCCTCCCCAGCTTTAATGCACTGCTTTGCCTCTGAGCTGCCCCCTCCCACACCCTCCCCCTGCTTTTTTTCCTCCCACTGGCTGTGAGCATCCACCTTCATCACACACTTTATTCACCGTAAAGAACTTGTGTTTGTATCTAATTCCACCCTGCGCTGTATGCTGTTCGTGATGTGAAAAAGTCCAGCTGTTTCACATCTGTTTCTAACCGCTGGACGAGTTTTAACCCCAGCTTTCGTCTTTGCAGTCAGTGGGCTTGATTTATCTGCTGACTCGTGCCGTCGCTGTGCTTCAGAGTGTTGCTGTCATCATATAAAGCCCAGTTTTGTCTTTACTGGAGTCAAGCTCACCTGTAGTCTGTCCTCAGGTGGACGAGTTAAAACCTGGAAGAGACGCTGGTTTATTCTCACAGATAACTGCCTCTACTACTTTGAATACACAACTGTGAGTACTTCCTGTTTGGCTGTATTGCAGCATAGAAGACATGTGCTGAATACTGTGTGTAGACTTCAGTCAGTAATTTATTTTCTTTCTGTTTACAAGGATAAAGAACCCAGAGGAATTATTCCACTGGAAAATCTGAGTATCAGAGAAGTCGATGACTCCAAGAAACCGGTAAACTCTTTCTTCTGTCTGCCGCATTTTGTCATATAAATGACTAATTTCTGCTGCAGATGGAAATGGCAGATTGACTTACAGATCTAAAACTTTCCAAAACTACCGCCAAACAAGAAGCACAAAGAGTAAATACATAAATATCCAAATGAAAATTAATTTGGTGGCGACTTGAAAATGTTAATTAAAAAAAGTCACCTTTATTCCGCAGTAACTTTCACCTCCTGCAGCTGGAGATCCAGTCACTCCTTTAATTCTTTGTCCTCCTCTTAAAACGTCCAGCGTGAGCAGATAGTTCCTGTATTCTTTTCATATCTTGTCATCAGGAAATCTGTTCACTGCCTCCAAACCCAAAACACACCGAAACTAATTTGTTTTTTGCACTTCTCAGACGGCCCCTGCTGCCAGAAATCTCCTGACTCGTCTTGTTTGTTCTGCTCTGTCCCAGAACTGCTTTGAGCTCTTTATCCCGGACCACAAAGATCAGGTGATCAAAGCCTGCAAGACGGAGGCGGACGGCCGCGTCGTTGAGGGAAACCACACGTTTTACAGAATCTCTGCCCCGACCGCAGAGGAGAAAGACGAATGGATCAACAGCATCAAGTGAGCCGCGTTTAAACTCTGACCATCAGTGTGATGATGATGATTTCCTGGAAGTCTTGTTCGCTAACCCCCCTTCATCGTCCACCTGCAGAGCTGCCATCAGCAAAGACCCCTTCTATGAGATGCTGGCCGCCCGGAAGAAGAAGGTGTCGTCTCTGAAGGGGCTGTAGAGCTGCAGAGGATGACGCGAGCTGACGTAGAGCAGCTGACTGGAGGTGGAGCTGCTGCTGCTCCTGCTGCTGCAGTGACACTTGGACCTTCCACAGAGGATTCATCCTGAGAGGAAGCTCTTCCTCTGGCTCAGACAAGCCGGTCTCTGCAGGTTTGACCTTATCTTGAAAGCTTCATTATTCATCTCATAGAACTCTCTCATCCTCAATCATCTCCTTTCAAACACTGCACTCCTGCAGTGACGTGGTCGCGCCGTGCCCTCCGGTTTGGACTCCCACTCCTCCTAAAATCTGCTGTTGAAATGTGTCTGATTCACCTCAGAGCCACTTCATACAGACTCACTGTTTGGTCTGCTGTGGTACAGTGAGTTACAGCTGATGAGTGAATCACTTCATACATTCACGTGATTCACACAAACTTCAGGGGAGCCAAAGGCCTCGACCACACGTAGACGGACATTTAGCAAAACCAACGTTTTCCTCCGTGTTTGGGCCTCTGGTTCACATGCAGACGGTGTTTTAGGTCTCTGAAACAGATTTTTATCTTAACTGAAGTTTCTGTGTGTCTGTGTGTGCATGTAGAACGGAGGGTTTGGGACGAGATGTCGTCACCTCAGCTCGCTCACGCCCTTTGTTGCTTTGTGTAATCATCATGCGTATGAAATTACAACAATGGCGGACTCCTGGTCACAAAGGTGTTAAATAACTACTGTTATTTGTGGTTTTAAGTTACTACCACCAGAGGAAAAGAGGCTCACTACACATGCTCACGAAGTTATTTGACAAATCGCTGATGCAGACTTTATCGCCACCTACTGGCGCGGCATCACTGTTGAGCAGAGGGGGGAAATATCCGTTTTAAAAAACATCCGTTTACGTGTGGTCGAGGCTTCAAACGCTTTAAAGTTAGTTTACATCAGATCTCTGCTTTGATGGGCTGAGGTCTGTTTTCCAGTCGCGGATTAAACCTCATCCTCTACAAAATGAAGATATTTACTGGAAAGAAGTTCAGGACTGGTCTCGTCTGGGATGCTGGACTTCATCGTTTAGTCTGATTCTCCATAAAAATGCTTTTTTCTAAGCCTGTTTTCTCACTGCTGTTTCTTCAAAGCACTGTTACTGAAAATGAAGGCGAAGCATAAATAGTTAAATATTTATTTATCCAGATTTCTTGTAATTTATTGTTTTAAGTTTTGTCTCATTAAAAGTTTCAAACCAGCACTTTCCTCTGAGGCTGTTTGTGTCTTGTTTACGGATGGTTTTACGCTACTTGGACCAAATGTTAACCACAGAATTCAGAAGAACTGAGGCTAAAATAAAAACAGTGAAGTGCTCCCTCAGTGCAGCTGCAACAGCTCAAGCATCGAAGCGTCACAATATTTTGACACAGTGTTAATGAAACCATCTGTGTGTTCAATCACACAGGCAACATTTTCCCCACAGTTATTTCCTGCTTCTCTTATCTCCATCTGTAGATAAGAGCACTACCTGCTCAGCACCAAGCAGCAACACGTGAACACGGTGGAGCATTTAGCAGCCGAAGAGCCAGATGTTTTCCTCAGAAGGTGGTAGAGACCAAAAATAGAAAACCCCACCTCCAGTGAACGATAACGGCCGGATGTGTCAACAGCAAAGCGTTTGCTAACAAGTTCGCTGAATCCACTTCATGAGGTGTGTCAATATTGTGCTCACAACCTGTTTCCACTGGTCAACAAAGAATCCAGTACTGCAGCAGTAATAAAAAGATTTGTTGTTAGACACAATGAAAAGAGAGTGAACAGAACATCTTTTCAGTTACTGCCAACTTCATAATCTTTCTATATAAAACACAACAGAGGATCCGGTATTAACTTTGGTTCAGCAGGACCAGAAATGTACAAGATCATTCTTTTCAAACCTAATCGATCAAAGGTCCAGTGTGGAAGATTCAGGCAATCTATTGGCAGAAATGCAATCTAATTTTCATGAGGGTATAATCACATGAAAATAAGAATTGTTGTGTTTTCGTTACCTTAGAATGAGCTCTTTATATCTATAAAGAAGGGGGCTCTCTTCCAGAGTCCGCCATGTTCCTACAGGAGCCCGGGATGGACAAACCAATCTCTGCTCTAGAGAGCGCCTCTCCCAGCCACCGTAGAGAAGGGAGGGGGAGGTGAGGGGTATGCAGTCGTTTGCGATCCGCCACCTTCCTGTAAATCCTGCACACTGGACCTTTAAGTATTTATCAAGCCTGCAATAAGTGATTTTTGACCACTTGGGGGCAGCAAAAACAAACTGCACACTGACATCACCTCATTAGGTCATACACAGTAGGCTAAAAGGCCTTAGCTGCTAAAGGCACCGCTCTGTCTCCGTCCACTGTTTTTGCTGCACAGCAGGTTTTTAGAGCTTTTAGTCGACGCGTCATCTGAACCTTCGTGCTGCTCTTTCACCTTTAAGATAAACCGTGGCTAAAAATCAGCCTTTGCACCGAAACAGAAACGGTCACACGTTTAAAGTTATTTTAAAAACTCACCACTTCGTCCTTTAATTTACAAAGATAATAACACAAAGACACTGTACAGTTAGCTTTAATTGCTGCTGAGGGCAGAACTGTAAACTCGCTGTAAGAGCTCTTAAAAACTGTTATTAAGGCTCCTCGAGGGATTCCAACTCTTCACCACACCCCATCACAGTCTTCATTACGTCAGGGCTGATCGCTGATCAAGTCTCTGTGGCAGTCTTACGCATGCAGCACGTAGCTGTACAGATGTGTGTACTGTCGTTTTTTTTGAAACGTTTGGAGTTAGTAACACGAAAACAACGGAAATCCACAGTGTGACGACGTCAGCTGTTAATATATAAAAAAATCTAACGGAGTAACAGATATGCAGGTAAACCACAGGATCTGGAGTTTAAATTAAAAAAAAAAAAAAAAAGAGGATTTGACCCCCTAAACACACCGCATACATCTGCTCCTGTGTGTGTGTGTGTGTGTGTGTGTGTGTGTGTGTGAGAGAGTCACTTCCTGAGACACACTGATGAGGGTAAAAGCCGAGGAGAAGCTGAAGACTCCCAGCATTCCGGTGATACTCAGGTGTGTCCGGCTGTCCTGTCTGCACGAGCTGCACGGAGACCTTTGACCTCAAGACCCAAGAAAGCCGAAACGTCCTGCAGACAAACAGAGAGACAAAAGGTTTCCATCCATGTCTGTCCAGGCTCACAGATGTAGGGAAGACTTTGAGGGAGTTCAATAAAAGCTACTGAAACAGAAGTTATCACTATACTGACACGTCTGCAGTGAATAATGTCCAGGTAGAAACATGCTGTCTTCACTCAGAGACTGTTTGTCCAGAGGAGGACAGAGGACTGACAGAGAGCTTCATCACACGGTGCAACGACAATCACCTGAAGGTCAGTATCAGCTGAACCAATCAGCTTGTTGTGCACAATTAAGCTTTCCATCAGACGTTCACAGCTGCTGATGGGTCACAAAGGGGCCAGTTTCAACGCGTTAAACCAGAATTCCCAGTTTCACCACTAGAGGGCAGGCAGGTCCACCACAACAGCCCGTTCCAGCAGGATTCATCATGATGCTGCTGTGAGTCGAACGGCTGCATATTTTAACCCTGCTGAGCCTGAAAAGAGGCTGGAGAGGCTCCAACCTGCTGTCACTAGTTTCTAACAATAGACGTGTGCTGCGCTGCCGATAAGGACTTTTTTTATCCTTTTAACCGGCAAAGCTATTGTTGGAGGGACGCGTTTTGTTTTTTCCGCTGAGAGAGATAAGCGGTAAAGAACACAGATCACAAAGCCAGATGGACACAAAACACGAGTGAGAGCGAACACGCTGCTCTGCAAACGCCACATCCAGCCAGTCTGAGGCGATTCCTGCGCCGTTGGTCCATGAGTGGTACAGAAAAAACAGGAAAATGTGAAAAATACCTTATAATAACACTCAGTAATATAAAACCTGACACACACACAGAGTTAGGTTGTTTGGTTGTGTGAATGTAAATCCAGATGTTTAAACCTGCTTAGCTTCAGCTGGACGCTCTGTAAACATCACATTTGATGCATTTCTTCTTTCTGTGTAACGATGCTTATCTGCATTTCGCCTGATGAATGAATTAAGGCTAAATTCATGCTGCTGAGGTTCAGACCTGACGCATGTTTTTAAAGGAAGGTTTGGATCCAGAGCAAAGAGCTGCTTCGCTTACGCTGAGCGTCTCAGCTCATCCATGTGAACAGTAAATGGAGCAGTATGTTAAAGGTTACAGCACAATGGAAGCCGATCCGTCGAGGATACGTCTGGCATCATCCTGCATTTTTCCTTATGGTCAATAAATCCCATGAAGAGACCAAACCCAACAATGTTCCTCTGTTTCTGGATACCTCCTGACCCGTCTGTGGCTTTCAGCCTGAATCCCACTGGTTCCTCCTGAAGATGTAAATCTTTAAAAACATGCTTTTTCTTTTTCTTTCTTTTAACACTTAAGCAAAATTAAAAACAAGCTAGTTTTAGAAAACGTCTGGTAGGTTTTCAGCAAACGTCTCTCAAACAGGAGTCGATTTGTTTGGGACTATTTTCACGGATGGATGAATACACGTTTGGTGCAGCCATTTGCTGGAATAATTTACCATCATTTATCAGAAAAGCAGTGAAGAAAAACAGAAGAATTATGAATTTAAGGCTGTTTATACATTACAGACTGGTATTGTTCATTTTGTTTAATTATCTATTTTATGTGCATGTATTAATGTAAATATGTGTCATGTCGTTATTGTTTGTTGCTGTGGACTCCACGAACAGAAGTTAAGGAGATTCCAGATTATTAAATTAATGTGTTTTAAACAGTTTTTGGACAACAGTGGAGCCTTACAGCACAGGGGAAGAAGACTTATTGTTGGTTTTGGTCTTTTCATGGGATTTCTTGACAAAAACAGTCTTTGAAATGGCTCAGTCACCAAACTAAATCCAGGTTCTTACAGCTTTTTAAAAGTTAAACTCAGGCGCTTTTCAAGCACTTTCAAGCTACCTGCACCAAAACTTTCCAGCCTCTTGTTGCCTTTATCATCACATTTACATTTTTAAATTTAAAGATCCTGAAATCATTTAAACTCTTCATATCAGCATGTTTTGATCCTGATTATTGAATTTTTGATTATTTTGACACGTGGAGACAAACTAAGATGACGACGGGATCGTTTCATTTCAATATTAAAAGATTTTTGGCCTCTATGAGTGACTGTTGATGGAACAACAGATTATGTTGAAAATTAATTAATTTTATACAAATGCAGGCGTGTTGTTAAGGGTAAAACTTTGAGGACAAAACGAGGGAAAAAATGATAGAAATGAGGCCAAAATGTAGAGCGGGGGTGGGGGAACCTCTGGCCTCCGGACCACATACAGCCCGCCAGACGCTCTGATCCGGGCTGTGAGGTTACTCATAAATACAAAAAAATCTTTGTTCAGCGATAGATGAAAATAAGTTAAAGCAGTTTCCTTCAGCCAAAACTATGAAACCTGCATTAAAAAACAGTGAATACACGAGAATTCAACAGTGAACGACTTTCTTCCTCCTCTGGGTTATAAATCTGAATAACATCCACACAGGAAGCTGCTTGTTCTGACGAACTGCAGCAGGTTAAAGTCGGAGAACGAGTCGGTGAAGATCGCCGCGGCGTCGAGCAGCGTTTTCTATCGTCATCTTAACACGCTCAACGCGACGTTTAGCCCGAGGTCACGGAGGCATCTCATTGGCCGGCCCTCGCGGCTCTGCGTCATCCTGCCGGTAACACGAGGATTTCCATAAGTCCTTTCAACTTTTTCAAACAATAGGCCTGAAAGCTCTCCTGCTCACATTATTGTCTGACAGGTACTTTCACATCCACTGGCTGCGTGTTTGTGCTGAAAGATGATCTATTTACAGCCACTTCCTGCTCCTCCTGGCAGCAGATCACTCCACTTTTTTTTCTTTCCTCGACTCCGTCCAGGTAGTGATAAGACACCACCCATTTACCGTCACCTTCCAGCCTGTGACACTTCCTGTTCTGAGAAAAAAAAAAAAAACAAAACACTGAGCGAGCAGCTGATGTTTTTATTCTTTTCCCCTCTTTTCTCTGCAGTCACTCGCTGCTTTAAACTTCGAGATGAACCTGAAAGCTTCACTCTGACTCAGGGTCGATGAACCCTCCGACTCCACCTTGCCAAGTCCTGACAGGACTCACGGTAACACAGACCACACCGTCAAATCATCACCATAACACGGCGCTGACTCACTTACTGACAGGAGTGAATCAGCCGACACGCCGTCCCTGCTCTCACTTTGGTGATTTAGGCTGCTGGGAAGACGAGGACGGGACCTGCGATTTGGGACTCGCCACAATGACTGCAGGCATTTCTAAGAAGCCACAGCCTGTTTTACTGTGTGTGTGCGTGTGTGTGTGTGTGTGCGTGTTTCTGTACAGTATGTTCAGGGCTGTATTTTGCCTACCAAGCAAAAATCACAGACAAAAAGTGAATTGAGAAAAAGGAAAATTCTGCTTCACTGCATTTTGGGTGTTAGTTTTGCCGCCTGGCCTTCATTTGCATCAAGTATGATGAAATTCAGAGACGTTAAAGAGGAATTTCAATGCTGGGAAGAATGTTTATGCAGAGGAAGCGGGCGAATGTCTCTGAAATTGGTGCAACACGAAGAGAAGAAGCAAAGAAAAAGGGCTTTGGAGCTCGCTTTTGCTCAAAAGGTCTATTTAACGATTAATCTAGAACTTAATGAAAACAATCATTAGCTGCAGCTATGGTATATTTTTAGTAGCAAATATGCTAAAATTCCCTCAGTATGACAGATACAGCTCTTTAGTGTGCATGTGTATGGAACAACAACATAAATAAGTCTATGAAGCATGAGTTGAAGTAAGCCTTTGACCTTGTGATGCAGAACAGGGTATGAAGCTGCTAAAACATCAGTCTGAAACGTCATTTCTGTTTGGAGGAGAAGCAGCTGCTCTGATAGTCTAACCTGTCCATAAACCAACATTCAGTGTTTTCTGCCTCTTAGATTTGCACTAAAGATGGATTCATTCAGTCAACGGGAACACAAGGAGTCAAATCTTACATAACGTACAAGACACGATGACATCTGCTGTGACACAGTTTGAAGGGGCAGATAAAAGAAGCAGTCCGCCAATCAGACGGCTGTAAACCTGATAAGAGCGAGGCCGGATGACCTGAATGACTTCATCTCAAAAACAGAAACAGCACACCTGAGTGTTGGTGATAATCTCTCGTCCTGCCTTCTCTTTCTCATGTTTGGCTGAACTTGAGGTTTGTTTAAAGCTGCATTGCTTTATTTTTTGGCCACTTGGGGGCAGCAGAATAAGCTGCAACGCAATTATGACGTATTAAAGGACCAGTGTGTGGGATTTAGAGGGATGAATTGGCAGAAATGGAATATAATATTCATAATTATGTTGTGTTTTTGTTACCTTAGAATGAGCCCTTCATATCCATACGCCATGTTTCTACAGTAGCCCAGAATGGACAAACCAAACGCTGGCTCTAGAGAGTGCCTTTGTGTTTTTGGTGAGTTTCGTTGCTTCTCCTACAACGAACAAAATAACATCTGTTTGACTAGTTATGTCTGACTTAGTGTTAAAACACGTAGAACCCAGATGACTCTTGTTTGTACAGAGTTACTCTGATTGGCTATTTATGTGCTAGCTAAACCTGATTGGTTGTTTGTTTTTATTTATTTATCTTTTTTTAAAGGAACCCTTCATTTATTGTTATTGAAATGCTGCAGCTTTAATCTAAATTTATTGATCAGAGCAGCTTTAAACTTTAAAGCTCACGTTGCTTTTCCCAGCTGAACTTTTTTGTCCTCAATAAAAGCAAACTAATTTGTAATTAAATAATATTACGTGTGGTGAGTGCGTACATGTCTGTGTCTGACCACCTGGGGGCGTCTCAGAAGAAGTTCTTGATGAGGGGGGTGACTAGTTTCACCCACAGCTGGACGCGGCGGTCCGGCTGCTCGAACGTGGACCCGGACACCTCAGTGGACCGCTGGTACAACATCTCCTGCTCCTGAGTGTCAAACACAGGTGTGTCTTATTCAGTAACGAGCTACGCAGTCACTCATCATCATTTCTGGCTGCGGTTAAAAGAAAACACAAGAGCCGACCTCCTGCAGCTGGCTCTGCAGCTCCTCGTTCTCTGTTACTATGGCGATCTGGGCCTCCAGGTCACGGTGAACCGAGCGGTAACCAAAATTAGGGGAGCCAATTAGAGTGAGGCAAGGCCGATCCTGCCCCTGGAGGTAATACCACAGACCTGTAGGAGAGGAAAAGCAGAGCGAGCCGGTGAGGAGGTAATGCTTCAGAGAGCCGCTTCCAGCAGGGATTTCTGTCGGCCCAGACCACAACTAAAAGGAAGCACATGCAGAAATCCCCAGCGTCGATCCAAAACCCCAAAGTATGAGAGAGAGTGAGTGTACATCCTCGTCCTGAGGCTACGGCACAATGACTGTACAGGCCCTCCTCTCTCACGCTAAATACCACTGTGACCACAAGAAGAACAGCAGAGCGGGGAGAAGAACAGCGAGAGTAATCCTTTTATTATTTTCACCGAGCCAAACCAAACGAGTCTGGACGCCGAGTCCTGGCTCGGTCCACGAGCTCTCGTCAGAGAGAGTTAGAGCCGAAAGCATCGGTCGAACAACCGAACCACAGAGAGTTAAAGTCGATCAGAAAAGTGTATTTACTTCACTTTTTAGGGAAGGAAATCTGAACTAAAATGAGCTAAATGGCTGCTGGGTAAATTTCCAGTTAATGGACGTATCTGTGGAAGCCTACGTCAACTGGAACACGTATTACTGTACATCCTACGAATACTTTTACAAGGTGCTTTTGACCCTTTTTCGACAACTCTTTTAACGTTAGCCATCAACCGTTAGCGAGTTTATAATGAATTGGTACCAAAAATTCACCATCCCAGAGGAACGCTAACGCTATCACTAAGAGACGTCTTCCATTTGGTGATTAGAATTTCGACTAAATAACTCACAAGTCAAAGTAGTAGTTTAACACCCCCTTGTGGTCAACAGTGGGAAAAACCTCTTGCTAGCAGCGTGCTGTCAGTTCTCACTTCAATTTCCTTGGCGAAGTTTGGACTACATACGTCTGCATTAAAGTGAAATCAGCCACCAGCACAGCCTCCATAACGACGGCAAATCACTTCTGATTGGTTAGAGAAAAACAAAACACCCCACCTGGCGTACAATCTCAATGGCGGCTCAATAGCTCGGTGTACATCAGCTATTTCTATACATACATAAATATCTTCAGGTGAATGTGAGCGTTAGCGGCAGCTCTAGTGGGAGCTGCTTTTGTTCCTGCCCACCTTTGGCGTGGAACGTCCACTGAGGTCTGTGGTACTCGTGCAGGTGAACCCTCTCCTGCTGGTCCAGCCGGCACACCTGGTTGTAAAACTGCCTGGCAATGTGGATGTAAGCCGCGGGGATGGCTCCGGCGATGCCTTTGGCTCCGAAGAACCCGTTGACCTCCGGGGAGGCGGTGAGGATGCGGTAGCTGGCTCCGGCCCCGAGCACCAGCCGCATGTACGCCCGGGTCAGGTTGAAGTAACCTGATGTTAGAAACACAGTGGAGTCCGGCCCGGCGTCTGTCAGCAGGCGCTGGAGGTTGAAGAGGAAACAGGAAGTGAAGTGTTACAGCCGTGTTTCTGATTTCCACTGTGAAAAATAAAACTGGCTGCTGTGCTGCTAACTGAGCAGCTTATTGGTGTTTTATTACTGCTGTAGGCTCATCACTGGAGTTTGCTGATTTACTGGTTTACTCCTGGTAAGACATCAATGTTTAATTATGTGATATACAGACACTTAATTTATTGCAAACTGACTAATTTGTGTCTGAAGAGATTCATAATGTCAAATTTTGATAGACTTAATTTATTATTCAGCCTTAGCTCATAACTGTGTTTTCCTTTTCATAAATCTGGGATTTATTGGTGTTTGGTCTCATCATTAAAAACAGCTCAAAGTCGGATCATCACCATCACAAAAAGTCCACATAAAAACCTGATTTTAATAGAATTTTTATGGTATTTACTATTTTTATAATCTGTACATAATGTACATATAGTTTTTTTTATTCTAAATCCTGCATACTTTGTATCTTGACCCTCCTGTTTTTGCTTTTTTTAATACTCGCCGGTCATAACTTAATTTCCCTGATGTGGGATCAATAAAGCCTAATCTTGTTTTTCTGGCACAAAATCAGCAGCTCATTTTCCTTTTTCTCCCTGTTTTTCTCTTCACTGTATTCCAGGAAAACAGCAGCGGCCGACTTCTTCTCGCAGAAGGAAACAACGACTTTGGACATGAAATCTGAAATCTGCTCTTCTCCTTTAAAGAAAGTATTTCTCTGTACGAGCTCTGTGAGATGTAAACCAGCGTTTGTGAAACTCAAAATGTTAAATGAGGGCAGAGACGGTGTTGATTCACCTGTTTATGTAGTTTCTTTAAAACCGCAGTTTGTGCTATTGTATTGACATGACTGATTTTATTGCGTTCGTTCCCAGAATATGTGACTAACAACCCCTGAATACATGCTCAAATATTTATACCTGCTTTCTTAATCACATGGTAGTTTATTAGTCACGTATTAGTCAAATGTTTAACATCCCATGATGAACAAAGAGCATCCATCTAATATTTATTGCTTGTTATCAAGGAAACGAGTGAAAGGTCAACATCTGGTCTTATATATTAGCTTTAAATATTTCTAAAATTGTCATCAGCAAGTGTGACAGCCAATCAGAAGAGGCCGCCGTCACTGCATGTTCAGATGTGGCGCCTCACCTGTGTGACCTGCTCGTCCACCTGGATCCCCAGAGGTTTCATCTGGACCAGAGGAAACACCCACGTGTCCTCCTCCCCCTCGCTCATCCCCTCGTCCTCGGAGTCCTCCGGCGGCCGCTGCCTCACGTGGGCTGCGTTCACGGCCTCCATGATCCGCTTCCTCGCCACCACCGAGAAGTCCTGCCTGTCGCCTGGATGGAGACACAGTACACACAGAGGAGGCTGATTGGTGCAGCGGGCGACGGGTCAGTCTGATCTCTGGGTCGCTGTGCTCTGAGCTCTGAGTGTGTCTCACGATAGTTTATGCTTGAGTTTAACAGTGTTTTAAAACAGGAACTGAGATGATTGAGAGATGGAGTCAAACCGTGCCGCGTTGGTTTGTGTGTCCATTACGAGTTTAAACACGCCCAGTCGCACCTGAGGTGAGTCATCTCTGACATGGGGTAAAAGCGCCCGACTGCCTCCAGGTGGGTTGCGATGCGCTTCATCATCATTCAGGGACGACTGAGCGCTGATGTTACCAGACACTGCAGTTTCAACCGTCCTGTCATGCACATGCCCCCAAAGAGGGCGCCTCTTTTACACGGCACGGCCTCAAGAAAAACGCATCATCACTTAAAGACGCACCTTTGAGCAGGAGGCCCTGTTGTTACGGAGATGCAAATCCCAGCTGCGCTCAGGTCGGGCCGAGTCAGCGCACGTGAACGGAGAAGGTGCACGTCAGCTGACATGACATCAGCGGGACGGGTCCATCACTCGCCACCGACGGGTCAAAATGAAACCAGATGACTTCCCTGAATACGAGAAAGCGGCTGACGTGAGCACAAAGTCAGGCCGAGTGGATGAAACCAAGAGGAGATTATCAGGCTAAACACCCCTGAGAGACACTTTTCTGTCATTTGGGACACGACGGCAGCTTCCTGTGGACTGTTATCACTGAACCGTCACCGCTGAACTTTTCCTCGCTGTTATTTCTGCACGCTGGGAAACCTCATTATATTCAACCAGCTACAAATCTTCATTCATCATCATCATTCTCACTAATTTCATTCATTAGAATTTCACCAGCGCCTGCCTGTGTGTATGTGCGTGTGTGTGTGCGTGTGTGTGTGTGTGTGCATTCCCACTCCATATCGTCTTCCAGCAACACTGTGACATCACAACTCTATTCCTGGTGTTCGTTACCACGGCGGTCCAGTCCTGCAGACATGATGTCATTCACTCCTCAAACTAACATCCTGGCAGTCGGTGCTCCAGTTACGGACACGCTGTGTGTGTGTGTGTGTGTGTGTGTGTGTGTGTGTGTGTGTGTGTGTGTGTGTGTGTGTGTGTGTACAGAAAAATCCTGACAATCTCACATCCGGCTGCATGGCTAGCCAACCGCAAGAGCTCTCTCACTGTACTGACACACACACACGCACGCACACACTCTGACCATCATCTATTCGCCTGTCTAAGCTTTCAAGCTCCATTAGCGAAATCCATCGGCTCCTCTTGCTGAAAACGGGGCCGCTGCCTCTGTAACCGAGCGCGGAGTGTCAAACTGTGTCAAAACACACAGGACGGTAAACACGCACGCACGGGCGCGCTGGGTTTCTACCTTTGTACGGGTGCACCATGCCCTCCAGCACGGTGACCGAGTCGTCGGGCTGCAGCTGCAGGGAGACGTCTCCCACGGCTTCCACCAGGTCGGAGAAGAAGTCGGCGACCTCGCTGCAGTTCTCCAGCAGCACGTAGCGGTCCTGCCTGTTGGTGAAGTACGAGTCGCTCAGGTTGGCCCTGCGACATGAGAGAGAGGCAGCTTTTAAGACCAGGGAGCACAGAGGGAACACAAAGAGGGATTTTCAGGGTGTTGGGATACGTTCCGACAGCTTGGATCCATTTCCTGGGAGGCAAACGACTCGGATCCTAACCTCTTGTCAAAGCTTCAGTCTCTCCTCACTGTTTTCATCAGCAAAGCACAGGAGAAAACACGCTGATAGGAAGCAGGCTTATCATTTTCAGATTAGATCAACTGTAGCCTGTTAATGTTAATTCTGCAACGGCTAAAATAAAAAGAAGAAGCTCAAGTTTATGCTGAGATTTATGTGTAATCTCTTGGCTAAACTTTGAAAATTCCTTCAGTGTTTGGAGTAAACAGCTGGTGAAGCACAGCAGGTCACAGCTGACTGGAACATGTCATATATTATGCTGCTCATCTCATTTTCAGGCTGTAGCTTCAGGTTGAGAGCGGACATTTGTCTGCCACCAAAGACTGCAGTGTTTCTGCTTTTGTCGTGATTTTAGCCTTTAGGTACACGCAGATGTTGCTCACTCTGCAAAGCCTTGACCAAGCTCGGACTAGAGGGCAAAGAGGAGGGCCGTCAAGTCTGTTACTGACTGGAAGCTGCCAGCTGGCTTTGGCTGAAGAGGGAGGCCCTGAGACCGACTGCTGGTGGGTCGCCTGGACAAGAGCCTCTGATGCTGAAAAAGTATTCATGTTAAACCAATGTCTGTGTAACCTGTTGTGGCTAATTTCATCTTCTGCCTGTGCTCTCATAAAGGCCATATAAAGATCACACTGGCACATTGTTTCACATCAGCACCCACAAAGGACGCTGCATCATGGGTCATTTGTTACCTCAATGCTGCAAAGCTAGTGAGGTGTCCTCAAGCCTGTTTATGGAGTTAGTCAGCTCTACAAATCCTCAGCCCGGTTTAAGCTGCGGGAGTTTCTGATGGCTCGTGTGATGTGTTTTCCTGCCAGAGAGGAAATGAATTCATGACAAATGAAAAGAGACTGTGCAGCAGTCACGGAGCTCCAAAAGACAAAAACACGGTCTGAAAAATGCCACAGAAAATCACTCTGATCGCTTCCGACTGTGTGTGCGTGTGACTGATGGACGAGCTGCGGCGATGTGGGATTCTGTTCTGCTTTAATGGTGTTATTTCATGTTTCACTTGTGCAAGAGAAAAAGGCTCCAAGGATGAGGGAAACTCTGCCAGCAGAACTTGTGTGAAAGATGATTAATGTTCAGAGAGTCTTCTTCCAAAAACTTGTAAAAGGGGTGTCGTCTAACACGGCGCATGTGTTTCGTACATGTGGTATTTCGCTCTGTTTCCCCAGAAGCTTCGATTGGGCTCAGTGGAGGCAGCGTGTGCAAATCTGTGCGCTGAACTGAAAAGAAGTGGACCCGGCAGCGTGCCCATTGGGTTTGGAGCACACCCTGCGGCGTATGCTGGGAACATTTCCTCATAATGGTGCAAACATCTGCAAACATAACACGGGCTGAAATGAGATTAAACGACAGTGAAAGCATTGAGCGGTGAGGAGGAGGGGGAGGAGGAGGAGGAGGAGGAGGAGGACTTCAGCTCTGCTGTATTGACTCAGAGGTGAACAGCCAGACAAACTTACCCGCTGATGATGACGCTGTCGTCGAACAGGTAGACCTTGATGTGCTGGACTCCGATGGTCTCGTTGAAGCGCTGAGGGACCAGCAGCCGCAGCAGCCCCCGCAGGTCTGGAGTGTGGTACAGGGACACCCGCATCTGAGAGGTGAAGCGCTGCAGCAACGGCAGCAGCATGGTCCTCGAGTTAATCTGCCCTGCACGGAAGAACCACCAGATGCAATCAGTGCGATGAGCGCGGTGCTCTGCGCTAACCGGTCTCAAAGAGATCTCAAGGAAAAACAACCTCTGGAGCCGCGCGTGTAGTCCAGCAATATGGAGACTTTCAGGTCGGGATCGCGGCTGTTTCCCTGTGAGCGTTGTAGAGCTTCCTCCATACAGTCCACCTTAACACGAACAAAGACAGGAGAGGAGAAACGCTTTAGCCTCAGGATAGTGTTCAACCTTCCCCTGCACAAAGCCGCCATGAATAAGATTCGTAGAGCCGCTAAAGATTCATCAATTAATCGCTTGAGAGAATCGATCAATAGTATAAGTCATTTATCAAGCAAAAAATCCAAATATTCACCATTTTCAGCTCCTCAGATGTGAGGATGTGAATGTCTTTGGGTTTTGGACTACTGGTCGGACAAAACACAATATATAGATGACACGTTGGGCTCTGATGGTGGACATTTTTCGATGAATCGACATAATAACTGACAGATTAATCAATAAGGGCCACAGTCAGCAGCTGCAGCCGTACTGATTTCTTTGTCAAATTAAGGCTCAACAAACTAAAGAACATGCACTTCAGGCTGCTCGGCACAGAAACGTTTAACCTGGTAAATCCAGAGATGAAAAGCCTTCCTGTTGTCTGTAATCACATTCTCACTTCTCACTACAAACCGATTGTTTAGTGAAACACAACGTGAGGTTTTTATTCCTCTTTCTCGTCAACAGGTGACATTTGCTCTTCCTCTTGCTGTCTGGGAGTCGTGTAGCTTTGAGGCCTCAGATGAGGTGCGCTGGACTAGATCTTACACTCTGAATATCTGGAGATGTGCCCAGCTGGAGCCACAAAACAAAGTAATAGATCCATGATTATTGATTAATTGGCAGCAGGCATTCATCAAACACTGGCAGCCTTTTATTATCAGTTTACTGAGCGTGGGAAAAGGATAACTAACTATGAGGAAATGACAGAAGAAAGGCTGCTCTTCAGAGTCTTTATGTCTGGTGAAACTTGGCATTTGTGCCATACCTGATACCAAACCGACTTGTTTTTTCGCTTCGGCGAAATTGTGCATCTGGTGCCCAAATGCATTCATTATACGTCACTCCAGAGTGCCTGTTTGCAATGCCAGTAAAACATTTATTCTTTCCAGTAGGGAGCTCTTCGGGGACGTCTGCACCACCAACACTTCCAGCTCTGCTCTGAGGAGAAATGTGATCATGAGCTCTAAGCAAAAAGCTGCATTTGTGGTGCGTTCTATTTGAACCGGGAAGCCCGAATTTCTGAGTTTTCAGTCAGAAAATTCCCACTTCTGACTTCCAACTTCCCAGGTAAATGATAGGCACCGCTAGCTACGTAAAAACGTTCGTGTTTCATGTTTGAAAGTTTTGTTTACATTTGTTTTTATCTTTTAATGTTTTGGTTTTAAATGTATTGCTAATTAATTTCTCTAAAAAAGCCACTCCCTACATTGTGTGCCTACTTTACCCACAATGCAACTCGGCCAAAGGCAGCTTGGTCGGCGATCCAGGTTTGTTATGCTAACGCAACCTCGAGCTGCTAGCCTAAAGCAGAGCTGAGGAGCGGCCTACAGAAGCCGCTTTCACTGCCACCACATGAGACGCTGACTCGTGTGACATCACTTGAGGTAGTTTACCAGGTCAAACGCTGCTCTGAAAAACAACTTTTTTCCACACATGCAGCAGTTCTCCCTGCACACACACTCTGACAGGCTCACGTGTATAAAACACTGAATTAACTTTGCACGATTGCGTGCTGAAGACAAACATGCCCCGCTTTATTTAATTTTCTGATTATTCTCATCAACTGCACCTGCGCTTAAGTAAATAGGCTGCACAGGTGTGGCTGTCAGTATCGGTGAAGTACCCTTTGTGCTGAGCCTGGGATCGGGGTTGTGTTCGTGGATCCAGGCTTCGGTTGAAATCGCACCTGCAGTTTGCATTCTTCGGCCTAAACCACAGACCAAACTCACATTTTTGTACTGAAGCGGGCTCAGCTCAACGTGGCCAATTAAAAGCAAACCTGGGCTCGAAAATAAAAGTCTCATGGACTGGCTGTACCTTATTGATTCAGCGTTTCTAGTAATCCATCATCCTGTGAGGTTAAAGAGTTTGGCAGCACTCACAGCAGATTCAAATGCTTTTAAGTGTAATTAAACATGTTTGACTCGCCTGTGCCTTTTTTCTGCAATTCTGCTCCAACCAGCTCGAAAAAAAACATGAAAAACAGCTGAATATGAGCATCAGTCCAGACTGTGGTTTGTTCTGGGTTAATGTTGTTATGCTAGGCTTTCCAAGCATGAAGAACAGCAGGCTATCACATGCCAAAACTGGTCTCCTTATTCCCATAAACCCTTGCATTCTGGGGTCATTCCTCGTAGTTGGCCTGCAGTTCACTTTCATTCTGAACAAACCACAGTGCGGTTCTCCTGCAGGACGACACTGACTCACATTTTCTGGCATCTCTGACCAGATACTTGGCACGCGCCTGTGTTGGGATGGCACGGCTCTCACCTGCCCAAACTGAAAATGTAAATTCTCAAACCTGTCGAAGAATTTGCAAACACTTTTCTCACCAGCTCCTGCTCCAGCTGACCTGTTCCCAGATACAGCGAGGCCATCACCACTCGCCGCTTCGCCGTCTTGATACGCGCCTGAAACAAACACAGCAGCGTATTAATATGGGAGTGCTTGTGGGTGTTCGGCATCTGGTCTCAAATCTGATTCTAAGAAATGATAAACTGTAAACAGAGGGTAAATTTCCTGCCAGCCACATGCACACATGCTCAGCCTGCACGAGCAAGCTAACCAGAAAGCCCCCACAAAAAAAAAAACAAAAGGCAATAAAAAACCCCTAAAATCTCCAACTGTCTCTGATTCACAAAGGACGTCCTTCTTTGTTGTGACACCAATCACAATTTTTGGCATAGAAAGGTTCAAACCTGCAAATTACACATTAGTGAGCTTCAACAGAGGTGGAAAATGGATTATTTGACTTGGGGAGTTTTAGTTTTACTCCTCTGAGGTTTCTGCCTCCAGCACTGAAGAGCGGTGTTTGAAAAATATTCAAGAGAGCAGAAGAAACGTCCTGTTCACCCTGAATAATCTACACAACACAGCCAACAGTCCTCAAACTGTTAGCAGGCAGTTCTGGGAATCAAAAAGAGTGACCAGGATGTTGTTTCTAGTGAGGCTAATAGCAGCAACCCCCTTATAATTTAAAAGCTGGAACTACGTAAGGTTTGGTAAAATTCACTTAATTTCCTGTTGATCACTGTGCATTTTCAATAGCTAATGTAAAAGTAGAAATACTACAGTGTACAACTACTCCACTGCAAGTGAAAGTGCTGCATTCACAATCATACTGGAGTATAACAAAGGTGTGTCAAATGGTTAGGATCATTTCCAAGAAGAAGACCTGAGGCTGTTGTTGCTGTCAATTGTGTAAGCGAAGGGTCTGAACACTTATGCAAAGGAGATATCAATCTACACTAATACATTTACAAAAACGATCCAAAAACCTGCTTTTGCTTGGAATACTGTCGGTAGACTGATGAGAAAAAAAAAATTTATTGCATCCGTTTTAAGATTGAGACAATGTGCAACACGATGTCACTCATCCGGAGCCTTCCCTCCTCTCTGTGTGAAAGAGAAGTGTCAGTAAAACAAAAAGAAACAACGCATGACATGTTTTTGTGAATCACACCCATTCACACTCTACTGACAGACGCTTTTAACCACAATGACAAAAAAAAAATATGTAACACACATCATGAATGCACATCAGTCACGGCGAGAGCATGAGGTATTTTTAGACCTCATTATATAATTATATCAGGGGTTAAAAAAGTAAAAAAAAACTCAGCGTCTAAGCTGAATAATGGCCGTGTGTGGCTGCAACCAACTGCAGCAAATTCCTGTTTCTTTGTTCCTGAGTCAGCTGAAGTCAGAAGAAATATAAAAGGATTCCAGAGAGGTGACATGGAGCAGGTGAGGCACGACATAAAGAAGCAACATGAAAAATCTGCACCTCATAACTCAAGTGAAATGTGCAGGGTGATATATTATCATGGCTGCTTTGGTTTGTAAAACTCATTCCTGCGAGGTCGTTTTTTTTGCATTTTCAAGCTGATTATATTTTTAGAAAGGATCTGTTTTAAGTCACTTCGAGTCGAACAATTAACTCCTGTCAGCTGCAGTGTGACACTCTGACAAACCGTGTAAGAGTAAACAAGGAGGCTCTGCTGGGAAAATACCTCCTCAAATACCTTTAGTTTATCTGCCTCATTTATCATCTGTCACCGTGCATGGGCCATCTGAGAAAAGTCAATATTGGCTGTAGTTTTGTTTTTGTTTTTAACCATTCCTCTGCAGCTGAAGCAAAACACTCAGTTCCATGGTGACACTGACCTTCATGGCCTGGTAGAACTGGTCAGGCGAGGTGAGAACGTGGATGTGGGCGCCCGGGACCCGGAAGGCGGGAGCGTGCTCCGCCATCCATCGGAAGTGGGTGCACAGGCCGTCTGTGCCCTGAGCTCCGGCCGACCCGGTGGGCCTGGAGATCCGTCGGGGGGCCGGGTCGGCCTCAGCCAGGAGGGGAGCCAGCAGCAGCACCGAGGACCTGGAGGAAACAGGAAAGCTTGTTTTTGTGTCGGTTCAGCTGAAAATTTAGGAACAATTTTCACTGATTTCACAAAAACATTTTGAGACGATAACTGACTGGACTCATATAATGAAGTGAAGACTTTGACAGAACGCATTAAAGCTGCAGAAGGTAAGATGGAGAAGAGAGCAGACTTAGCCTTAAAACTTGAACCAACACAAGTTCCACATCACTCTCTCTCCCTCTCCTCAGCACTCATGCCCTGCTTCAAAGCTCCTCCTCCCTGCGGCGTCTGCGCAGCTGCCGTGACAACAAGTAACGTTAGCTTTAGCATCAGAAACAAGCTAACTCTGCCCAGCCGCTACATCACAGTCACTAACATGCCGTACGCGCTGCGGAGTGTTACTGTAACAACCACCATATTAGCTTTATGGTTATTTGTTGTCTTAGCCGTATATGCTGTTGTTGGCAGCGGCGGTACGGGCAGTTTCTGCTTTGTGATTGGCTGTTGCCCCACCGTAGCCTTCACTAGCCTCCTGACGCCGCTCACAGAGCCGTTTGACTGAGCGGCAGCGGGCAGCATGAGTGGAGGGAGGGGGCGGTTCGCAGCGCATGTGAGTAGTAATTGACAGATGTCAGACACTCCCTCAGACGCTCCTCTGGCTCTGATTGGTTGTTTTGTGTCAGGCACGGTGGATTCTTCCAAATCGCAGTAGGAGCAGTAGGTGGAACCAATGAAGCTGTTTTTTTTTTTTTTCCAGATTACGTTTCATGTACTGCTGTCTGGGCACAGGGTCAGCTTTAGCAAATATGACAAAAAATGACTTTTATACAAGTTACCTACTGCAGCTTTAAGTGTATTTTTTGGTGATATGGAAGTTATCACTACAGTGAAATGCATGATTGCAGTGAATAATGTCCAGGTAGAAACATGCTGTCTTCACTCAGAGACTGTTTTCACAGAGGAGGACAGAGGACTGACAGAGAGCTTCATCACACGGTGCGACGACAATCACCTGAAGATCAATATCAGCAGAACTAATGAGCTTGTGGTGGACGACAATGCTTCAAATAAGGATGCTGCTGCACTACAATCTGTAAAAAGTGGACCTTCACACACATCTTCAACCCAGCAGCTCAGAAGATCTAAACAATCAAGTGAATATTTTTTGGCAAATTTGAGAGAATTCCCTCACGGCGTTCTTCAGACATTGTGTTCATGAGAATGAGACCTGCATACAGACCGACAGACAACTCAAAAACTAACACCTCTGGCCATGACTGGAGGCATAAATACACACACTCATGACAAGCTGCAGGCCTCCACAGTGAAAAACGACACACGTCTTTCTAGATGCGTCCTCTTTGCCTGGGGAGACTTCATCAGGCCCGCTGTGCCACATATCACAAGAAAACAAGTAAACAGTATCTTGTGTATCTTGTTTTTGTGGCGTCTTACAGCTGCCAGCAGACTCTTAAGCGTCGGACGTCAGAGCTTCCCGACAGCACACGAACACACCACAACACTGCATATCACGTAACATGCCGGGGAAGCTCTGCAGTCTGAGGTGTCAGCGGCCAAAGGTTGCCTGATGTTTTTAAGGGCTTTCAAACTAGGACAGGAAGTTATCTTCAGTATTGATTCATCTGCTGATTATTGGAGGACATTCCTCACTGTTTTCTGACATTTTATTGACAGAATGACAGAAAACTGTGAAAAATGATCCATGAGAAGATACCACAGTGTGTCTGGTTTTCTGCTCCCAGTGTCCTAAAATTCACCCCAACGCCCCCTTTTGTGTCTGCGATATAATCTCACCATATGGTCTGACTACGCAACCACATGAAATCAAGACAGGGCGGAGAGTTAACCTCAGACATGACTGCGACCCTCACAGGCTGATCGTCAGAAGTCACTCGAGTGAGTTCTTTTGTGTTCATTCTGGCCAAATTTCACCCAGAACACACACATGCACACACTCAGGCGGTTTTACGTTTTGGTTTGGACTTGACCCACCATAACTGTCGGAGAGACGTCGGAGGAAACAAAAGTCATATTAAAGCACAAAACACAGCTCAGGGCGTCTTTCCAAAGCCACTGTGCTGAGTTAGACGTTCTGCTGCAAACACTCGGAGGGGATTTCCTGTTGTGGAGTCTGATCATAAACACGCATATTCCTCAAACAGTAATACGATAATGTAGCTGTAGCATTGACGAGAACTCCCTCATGTCAGTACAGATAACGCTGAATTATCTCGCCTTTTACAGCAGTGCAAATTATAAACCTTATCTACATGAGTTCAACGCTCTCCTTCTTACCTAATGTGACGGACCCCTCAGATGACCCCTGAGCCTTTACAAAAGACTGTGTGACTGCACTTTGACATTCCCCTTTAGAGCCGAGACGAGCGTTATAAAATCTATTACGTCAAGTGGCAGCGAAGTAACTCAGAGCAGTTAATTGTTATTTTGATCTGTTAATCCCCAAGAAGGATGTTTTTAAAATGTAGCACACTCAGTATCAAAACACTGTAATATGGTCTCCGCAGATGCTTTGTAAATAAAGATTATTTCAGGAGTGTGGCACATTATGACTAACAGCAATTTCATGACTGTAGATGTGATGAAGTTAACTTGCTTAGATTTAATGAGGTTAGAGGCTAATTCAATAGCGCAAGGCTCAAGCTAGTAGCAGCACTGAATAGAGGGGCTGTTTATTCTGGTATGTGACTGCACCCCATCCCTCCTGATTTGAAGCATGTGATAGGAAAAAAATACTCTGTCTGTCTGCCTGTCTGTCTGTCTGTCTGTCTTCCTCAGGATTCAAAATTCCCAGAATGGGAACTTCCTCAAAGAACTGAGGATCAGGGAGGGGGAACCTTCAGTGTCCAGGCCGTAAATGAGCCACAAGAACAGTTAATCCAGCCTGTGAGGCCATTCATAAATAGAAAAAAGCAACTCAGACATATAAAGAAATCTCTACACAGCAACAACCTCATTAAGGGATAAAAGAAAGTAACATAAAACAGTAACTAACACGTCAATCTGAGTGGTCCCTGAACGCAACACTCCCATAGCTGCTGGCATCATGTCAGTAAATGATGGCGACTGTCAGGAAAACAAAAATAGACACAGAGTGACGCAATTTCCAAGAGAAATGGACAAATTATCATTTTTTGTTGAAGTCAAAGGCATCCTGTTACAAGTTAGTTTGTGGGGACAAACTCGCTGTGATGAAAATGGCTCGTCTCCAGCGTCATTAAGTGTAACACGCTAAACTGGATGAGCTGCAAGGACAAACATGCTTGGATAAAGATAAGGCTCTTTGGCGGAGTTTGGATGCCCAGCGGCAGCTTTCAGAGACCACATTCTGACGGAGACGGTGGTATGCAGGCAAGTTCTGTTGTGAGCGAGCTAACAGCTGAGAGGCTGAAACTTCACTCTTCACACAATTTGTGAAGGAGAGCCTTCAAAGTGAAGTGGCTGTTTGTCTGGAATAATTCATGGAGATGAAGGAGAAGACTGAGTGGCTCTCAGAGCCGAACCTGACGTGAAAACTGGAGTGAAATTAAAGCAACAGGAAAGAGTTGCGTGCATGTCCCTACTCTGCAAGAATAAAACCTGCTGTGACATCCGAATGTGCTGCTGGAAACTCCTTCGGGCGTTTGGTGAGACATTTCAGGACATGAAAAATAAACCAAAGGAACTGAACATATTTGCTCCACCTTAATGTGGAGCCAGCTGACATGCCGCACAGCCCGCAACATGAAACCACTGAGCTGCAAAGCAACGACCTACTGCTGAGAGCAGCTCTTCACAAAACCGACTGCTCAGAAATGACTGAACCAAACCTGGAAAACCAGCTGCGAGCATGAGCATCATCATCATCATCACCACCATCTGACATCAGACTGAGGTTCCTCACACCTGACTTAGATCCTCATCCTGCTCAACGGATCCAGGTTTGTTTAGCAAACTGGAAAAATCAGTCTTTCAACTTCTTTTACAGTTTTTAGCAACAGTTCAACATTAGCAAAATCCTATGATAACTGCGACACACATAGCAGTATATAACAAGCTGATGTCAAATCCTACCTGTCTTATCTTTATCTTGTGCTATTTTAGACTTATGCGGAAACCAGAGTACATGCTTGAAGATCTGATGTGAGACAGTTACAGTATGAGAACAGTAAGATAAAAAGACATCAAGATAAGAGATTTCAGGCTCCGTGCCAAAACTTTGTTTCCTTTTCGTAAACAGGTAAATGATCAAGGAACTGCATCTCACAAACCCATGAACAGACTCTTCAACCTTATCTCAAATTTCAATGATTAAAACGGCGTCCCTCATTCTCACTTGACCTTCTACACAGAGGACATGCCACAGCAGGAAAGAGCGCCGGTGTACATGATAAAATGAATGCTGGCTGAATTCCATTTAGCTGCTTCAGGTCCTGCCATCATGCTTGTTGTCACACTGTCATGGCTCATTTGAATGGAAAAAGTCATAATATTAGTTAAATATGAGCTTCCTCTGCAATGACAAGCCACCATGGAGGACAAATGTGGTTCATGCTAAGTAGTGACCCTACATGCTAATTTAATGAAGCCCCAACCACCCCTCTAATTTGGTGAGCTAATCACATGATGGGAGAGCAGTGACAGAGGTGGCAGGTGTCAGCCTTAGTTAAAAATGACAGTCCAGGTTACATAACAGACGTCATCGTGTTCAGCCCTTCAGTAACAGAAACCTCTACTTTTCCTGAAGGTTAGCTACTGTGTGCTTTGGTGGCAGCCTCTGGAGGTGTGCTACCGGGTAGAAGTGAGCTAAATCTCATGATAACTTGCTTTAACCTTTGCTGTAAACGTCCTACATTCACCACAAATATGCTATACGTTGGTGGCTAAACGCGTTAAACACTGTCTTGTAGATTTTGAATCAAAAAAGGAGCAACATAAAGGCCAAGTCCGATAATGAACGCATTAGCAGAAGCAACATTAGCAAGGCATCTTTAACTCTTGCTTCATGACAGAGGGAAGGGTGAAGCCCGAACTGCGACACAAAAACGCTGTTTTATCGTCACGTCTCTGTCTCCGAGGGTGAACCGCGTCTCTTACCCTCCTCCCTTGTCCCGTGCACGGAAGATTCGGTCGGATATTCGGGTAAAAACCCCGGTGACGGCCGGTGTGTACACGGAGTACACCAGCCTCCTCCAGGACATGGGAGCCGCCATTGCTGCCGCAGAAAGACTTTGAATGAACTTTATTGACTGCACGCTCACAGAGACACTGTAGTCTGTGATAGGAAGCGGTAGCTTGGACAGCACTGAGCAACGGTTTTATTTTCTTTCTTTTTCATACAACAACAAATAGCCTAAATAAAGCAGATGAATTATATAATACTGATTGTCTGTATATGTTTATGAATTTGGGATGAATAGAAATGACCTCTAGTGGTCAACCTGCAAACTACCTTGTAACTCCAGTTTTGTGGTCATGTTTTATTAACCAAATTTACCCTTAAATCAGCCTAAAAGCCAGTGCACTGTTCTTCAGAGACACATAGCATAGAGAGAGCAATAGCCCTGGTCTATATATGCATAGCTGTCAAATGCATGACTGCAAACACTTGCTTGATCTTTGCACTCTATATTGCGTTTGGAAGGTGTGACCTCAGCAGGTTTTCGGTCATGCAGCGCAGAGCCTGTAGTGTATACAGGTGTTTGTTCAAGCCAACAGGTGATTTTAGGCTCTCAGTTCTCTCTAACACCAGAGGATCTTAAACCTGCAAAGCCCAGCTGATTCTCATTGTTATACTATAATGACACAGCTGAGAGGATGGTAATAATACTTAGTAGCATAGGATGGGCATTAGGTATTAGTACTGATGTTGTCTTTATGCTGCTATTATAGTACTTTAGTTATTTTATTGATGTCTGTGCAGAAAAAGTGAGAGTAAGTTATCTTTATTATCTGTCATGGTATCCTCTTTGATAGTGCAGGAATGATATTTGCTTTTTTTCATCATCATTGTTGGAGAGTGATGAGTAAAAAGTACAATTCTGAGGTACTGCTACTTTATACTTCGACTGACCTACATCTCAGAGGGAAATATTGTAGTTTTTACTGTATTCGACAGCTAATGCTACTCCACGGATAAAGGATTTTAAAAACTTGTAATGGACATCTAAAATGCACTGTGTTTAATGCAGCATATTAAATTATCAAACAGAATACCAAGTACCTCATAATAATAATGTCAACCCCATAACTACAAGTACTAAATTAAATCTGATCTGACCAGATATAACATTAAAATGCTGCTCATATATATGTATGTACCAGTAATAATTAGAGAATATACTACAATATAACACTAGCAGAGGCCTTTCTGCATAATAATTGCTTTTAATTTTGATACCTTCATTTAGTGCATTTTGCTAATAATACATGCATACTTTTACTTAAGTGAGATTTTGAATGCTGGACTTTTGCTTGTAATGGAGTCCAATATTTCAGGTCAGGTTCAGCAGCAGCAGCAGCAGCAGCAGCAGCATAGCTGGTTGTCGCTCAGGAGCTTTTACAGTAAGTCAGATGCTTCCTGACGCGACATGAGGGCCTGAGGGAGTTTACCTTTAAACATTAGCCAGGCCGTGGAAGGTAAAATGTTAATCATCTGTCATGTTGTGAAGAAAGGGAGCTATGCTTCGAAGCCTCATCTGAAAATAGATCCGTGACTCTCTTAAGGTAAGGCTTTATTTATTTATTGCTCCTGAGTGGTAGAAGTTAACATGTTACAGCAGCACAAGAGAGACTACAGGAAATTGATTAACTATTTAAATGAAATGGCTAATTAAAGAATATGGCATTCAAAAGCTATACACAATACATTACAACACACTACATTATTACAGTAGCAGAAAGTGACGTTTATTTAGCGACAAATACTGTTTATACAACACAATTTTGAAGTACTTGTACATTATTTGATTATTTTATGCTACTTTATGCTTCTACATCAGTAAATTTCAGAGGGAAATATTGTACCCCTCCCCCCTTTGTTTATTTGACATACAAAACATATGATAACATTATAAAAATTATACAACATGATGCTACCCACCAAGAAAGCAGCCAAAATTACAATAGCTCCACTTTGACCAGCAAAAACATGACATTTTACACATTAATGCCCCAGTATAAAGAATTAAATAGTAGATTTACATTAATATAACACTGAGAAAGTATAATGCATGCTTTTATTTCTGGTACAAATGGGTATTTTACTGATATTCAGTATAATTATGAATGAGGGAACTTTAACTTCATGTTATCTCCATTTTTACTTACATAAAGGATCAGACTATTTGAGATTAATTATTTATTTGTGTGTAAAAACAATGAGTCCTGTAGTGAATATAGCAGCCTATAGCACAGTACACAGTCGTAATACTACAGTCATTATACTACAGAGTACTCCATCTGTATCTGCCCATGACATAATTTCATATTGTTCCTCATGTCGAGCTTCTAACTGTTTCACCTTGTCAAGAAGGGAACCCACCGCTACCAGGAAACGGGCCGGCAAAGGTCACGCTGATTATTTATTGGCAATCTGCCAAGCGAGCGCGCGAGCACATGCGTCTGTTCTCTGTGAGCGTGCGTGCATGCGCGCGCGAGCGTGCGTGCGTTTACTGGAAGAACCTCTGAACGGAGGAGGCGGAGCCTTACACGAACCTCGGCTTTACTCACTGAAACAACCTCCAGTAACCTTCCTCCACACACGGACGGGATCTCTCCGTATCGCCGCCGTCACATTCCTCCGCTCAGGAAAGAAAGCCGCACACTTTCTGGATACTTTTTTTTTTTTTTTTTTTTTTTGGATTTTAATGCCTGAGTTAATAATTCATCTAGCACTACTCTCGGGTAGTTTGCGTATCTTTTCCTTTGGCGACCAGCGGCTGCGGTGCGGGGCTGAACATATCCGCAAGGTAAGTTAAAAGACCGAAAAGACACCAAAAGAGGTTCATTAAACATCATTCAAGAGGACCAACTGACAGAAAAGATTCGGCTTACAGAGCACGTTAAAGGACGGCAGATGTTATTCGGCCATTTGGGCTCTTGGTGCAGTGCAGCCGAGCAGGATGCAAGTGTAAATTTTTGGGTCGTTTCGCAATATTTGTGAATTTGGTGACCGACTCTCCAGCGGCTCCGAAGCGGTCCTGAAGCGTTATGGCGCCCGCTGCCTCCACCGCCATCCCGCAGTGTCCGGTGAAGCCGACTTTAATTCCCCCAGCCTGCAGGGGATCAGAGCAGACCAGACCAGACGGGACACCTTTTCAGTCACCGTGAAACCGGAGAATGGGGCCTCTGTATCGCTGGCAGAGCGGGGAATAAGGAGTCATTTAATGGGAGAGGGGGAGAGAAAAGCGCGCCGGACTCTTTCACAGTGACCCCGTTTCTGAAATCCCTTGTTGCGGTACGCCCGATCGAAGACAATTGAAAGCAATCAGGATCCAGTTGCTGTCTGGCTGCACGGTGCAGCAGCGGCAGTCTCAGCGCGAGTACGCGAGGATTCATTTAAACTAAATATAACCTGCCTGCCCGGTCTTGCCTTATGCATTTGTCACAGTCGCCATAGCTGCATTTCGTGGGGGTAAACCGAGAGCACCGGTGCTGCAGAGTGCTCCGTGTTTATGAATGAAGTTTCAGATGAGACTGTGTTGCCTCAGTGGAGCCTGCTGCTGCGTGCGTGCATCACTATATATAGATGGATGTGTCTAATCTGTGCTCCATCCATCTCTCTCCAGCGGTGTTTAGGTGCTCTCTCCCAGCCCCTCTCTGGATGCATCAGACTCCTCTGCCCCGGGGCCCTGGACCCGGTGTGTGAGCCCGCCACCCTCACCCCACTCCCCCCCTCTTTCCCCTCCCCCTGCCCCAAACTCCTTCCCACCTGTGCACCTCCACGCTCCGGTTCTGGGCCCCCTGCCTCTCGACCAGCGGGTGGAGGCAGGGGGCCATGGCGCCATGGTAACCTTCAGCGGACGCAACCCCCTCGCCATGAGCAGCGTGACCCCTCCGGAGGGCAGGGTTCAGGGGTCGACCTTTACCCCGCATCACTTCAAGCCCTTCAGCTCGCATGCACACTACCAGCAGGTCAGTCACAGTCTTCGCTGAGTGTCTCGCTGTCGTCTTAACATCCACCCTGCATGAGAACACGTAATAATGTGTTGTAACGTCGTTTTTTTTCTACCTGCTACAGGTGATGCGTGCATTGCGTAAGCTACAGGAGAGTGGGTTTTACTGGGGGGCCGTGGGGGGCCGGGAGGCCAGCTCCATGCTGCGCTCTGAACCGCCCGGCACCTTCCTGATCCGCGACTCCTCGGACCACCACCACTTCTTCACCCTATCTGTCCAGACGGCTCGAGGAACCAAGAACCTGCGCATCCACAGCGAGGGGGGCGGCTTCTTCTTACAGCCAGACCCCCAAAACACCCAAGAGCCCCCGCAGTTCGATTGTGTTCTGAAACTCATCGCGCACTACATGGGGAAAGGGCCAGATGCTGGAAGGAGCAGGGACGGGGCATGTGGGGGCAATTCAGGACAGGCAGAAATGAAGGGACGCAGCGTTTATCTGATCCACACCGGTGGAGAGAGGATTCCCTTGGAACTGCGCCGACCCCTCTCGACTTCCCTGTCGTCCCTGCAGCACATGTGCAGGAGGACCCTGAACAACCGAGGCCTGGGGGGGTCGGAGCGAGCCGAGCAGCTCCCGCACACACTTAGAGACTTCTTGGAGGAGTATGACGCTCCTATATGACTGACAGGACCCTGCAGAGGTTCCACTGCATGGACCAGGTGCCTGGAGGACGGCACAGACCAGTTCTCAGCGCGCAGGTGAACATGCGCTCCACCACATACTGACCAGAGTTAGCCTTAGATGCCTGTGTGAGGTCAGTTTTTCACTGAGACCAGAATCAGCTGATCCCAGCTCTGTTTCAACACTGACGGACACCATCTTCCGAGGGTCTTCCACAGACCGGGGGTCTGGGATGAGGAGAGTGATTTAGGTAACCAACAATTACCTCGTCCGTCCTGCCTCACAAGCAGCTGACCACTAGAGTGAGTGGCAGATGAAGCCAGAGGTCAAAGGTCAATGTTTCCTGTGACTGACTCAGACGCAGAGCAGAGCCTCGTAGAAGATTAACCTGATTGGTAGATATTAATGACGACGACATGATCAATATGCCGCCAGTGATCCCCGTGGGTTTAAAGTGCTGAAGAAGAAAAGTGTCCTCTGTCGGCCTGACATTTCCACCGCTTTGGACCACCGGACACAAAGAAAGAAGGCAAAGAACAGAAAGACTTCGAGGGGGCGAATGAAGGAGGAGTGAAGTCCAAACGAGGGGCTCATTGCAGAGAACGTACAGTATTTGTTTGTCTGAGTGAGTGTGTGTGTGTTTGTGTGTTGTGGTGGCGCACACATTTCCATCGCTGCTTCCCGCAAGTGTTGCCTCATACAGGGGCGTGGGGTGGTCATGCACTAACTCTGCATGCATACACACACACAGGTACAGACCCACATGTAGGCTTTTTTAGCGAAGGAACAAGAGAGGGGAAAAAAGCATTACGAAGCATCTTCTCCTTCTCCTGTTTGCTTCTTGGCTCTCCTCCATTAGCCAATCCCTGCCCCCCTTTATGTTTCGGAGTTGCATGTGCGCTTCGGCGGTGACAGAAAACAGACTTCTGTTGCCGAGACAAAAGCTTGTTACTGAGACAAAAGCCTTGGCACGGGACCAAACAAAACAGCAGAACTTATTTTTATCCAGACAGGCTGGAAAAACGTCAGCGACACTGTAAAGCTCCTCGGAGAATGATGACCACGGGGGAGGGCGAGAAGGATGGACGGAGAAGGAGAAGAGCGGGAAATGGGATTAGGAAAAGGAAACTGAGGAGGACAGAGAAGTGGGGAGGGGGCTAGGGTGGGGGAGAAGGGGGAGGAGACATACTGGTATACAGCTAAACAAAAACACTGACGTGATTGATGTTCCGGCTCGGTGGAAACGATCGAGCTCAGTGGGACGCAGCTCCTGTAGAGGCCCCACATGAAAAAGAACATGTTGGCCGAGTCTTAATTCTGTCTTTTAGGCCCTCTCGCAGCGATCTCTTCCTCACATCATCTCCTTATTTCTTTTTGTGCCGGTGTGTTCGAGTGTCTGTCTGTCTGCTCTCACCCTCCTGGTTTCATGAAGGACACACGAGAGGAGACGAACTGTAACTTTGAAGGTCTCTCGCCCCGGCGACCTTCGATCGTTACCTCTGAAGACGGAGTCGGGTTTGTCTGTCTGAATGTCGAAGGAACACAAGACTTCCTTAAAGTGATTCTTAAAAAAAAAAAAAAAAGCCTTTTGTAAGACAAAGTACAAGACTCGGATTTGATCAAAACTGTTTTGTCTGTGCTTGACCAGTGCTCATACTTACCTGTGATCCATATTGGAGTGGTAGCCTTTTCACATCCCCAACATGTTGTGATCTCATGTGGCCACTTGAGACAAGAGCACTGAAATATACCATAGTGATGCGCATTTTTTTTGTCAAATCTCAGTCTTTATTTTCTCACACCAACACCGAGTTTTTACATGTGTTGCACCCGTGGACCACACGTGTATGTGAACCATTTGTCTTTTATAAAGACTCTGTTGCGAAAGGCTGGCCACTAGTCTGGCAAAAATACAAGCTGTAATATCTGAAATGACAAAGCATTACAAAAAATAAATGAAAAGGAACGTTGCACATATTTATATTTCTAAAATATTTCAATAATTTATATTAAAGAGCACTATTTTTACAAAAGTCAATGCTTTTGCCATGTGTGTTACTTCACTGTGTGTCTCCTCTTTTCTCTGTTACTTCACTGAGTCAATATTGACTGGATGAGCCTGAACTTACATTGTCAGGCTCTCCAGCAATGCCCGGCCTCACAACCAGATTATTAACTGACAAACGGGATTTCCTAGTCAAACAAAGCGGTGTTTATTCAGTCAGCAGGCTTTTTAAAGAGCCGGACCGGGCTGCGCGACGGCGACCCGCGTCCATCATAGGGTTAAAATGACTGCAATCATCACTTCTTGTTTTCTCTGCCGGAGCATTGTGGGTAAATTCCATAGGCATCGGAGAACATATAAGACGGGGCGGGGCCACGGTTTTGTCAGACATGCCCCGCAGATGTACACAACACACAGAAACAAAGGGATTCCCAGAAACACTCAGTTGTGTTAACACCATCGCGTGCGCACACACACACACACACACACACACACTTTGACACAGCAGTTACTGTGTAGAAAGCTCACTTTGGGCTGGACCTAACTGGAAAGGAATGCAGCAGGGTTTTATACATCCTGCCTGAGGGGTTGAGTGAGGATGGTGTCCTCTACAGTGTGTGTGTGTGTGTGTGTGTGTGTGTGTGTGAGGTCAAATAGGTGAAAGGGTCCACGTGGAGAAGATTTATGATGGTCTGTGGTTTTAGTGTGCAGCCAGTGTGTGTGTGTGTGTGTGTGTGTGCATAGATTGCTGTTGGTAAAATTAAGCAGAGAGTGAATTTCTTCATTTCTGTATTCCCCCCTCTCTCTCCCCCCCTCTCTCTCTCTCTCTCTCTCTCTCACACACACACACACACACACACACACACACACACAGTTCCCATTCCCTGCATACCTACTGTTCTGTCTGAGGCTGGCTTCCAGGAAATGAGGCACTTTAATTGAGTTGACTTTTTACGGCTTGACTGGTGGTAGTGTGTGTATGAGAAAGAGCGAGTGAGGTGTCTTTGTGCGAGTGTGTGTGAGAGAGAGAGAGAAAGGGAGAGAGAGATGGGAGACTCCACCTGGAGAGAACAGAACTAAAATAAAAACAAAATAATAAAGAAAGAGCATCAAGTTCAGGCTGAAAAGAACAGAAATGAGATGTGAAACTGAGCTGTTGACAGTTTTGTCACTAGTATAATAACACATATATCATGTATTACACCACACACACACACACACACACACATGTGAACATGAGGCAGCTACACAACTCTGTGGCAGTGACAAGTGAGGACAATGTTTAACAACTGTTTTTACAGCTTACCTCCTTACAGGTAATTACAATGATTCAAAAACTCGGCACCATGGTTCCTTATTTTGCAATGACACTTACAGGAAAAAATGTATGTGTGTCGAAAGCTGCTGTTTGTGTGTGTGTGAATGTAGGTGGGTGACACTATTTGTTTATAAGAGGAAGGCTGAGCAATGGGCAATTATAGACAAAACTGACGTAGTTCAACAGACAAACAGAAATGAGTGAGCCTTCTTCCCAAAATCCAACCAGAATAATCTAGTTTTACTCACAAACACACACACACACACATTGTCTAAATAAGCCAGCTCAGCTCACGATGACTCATTTTATGTTCCCCATAGTTGCCTGGTTAGCGGGGCTGGAATATTTTGCCTGTATCCTTCGCTCCTCTCGTGAATCTCACACACTCACAGAAAGTCTTTCCACCATGATTCATTTTTTCGGGTAATGACTTGCTGTGTCCAGCTCAACAGTTGTCAACAGAGTCCCGGGCCAAGCACAACACCCGGCTCTCAAACAACTGAGCTTGGTTTGGTTTTTTTTTTGGTTTTCTTGTTTGCCAACAATCAAAACATTCACACCAAAATGTGGGCAGCGCCCCTCCGTAGCCTCAGTGTGTTAATGCGAGGAAGCGAGTGGAGAGGGTTTAAAAAGTGAGCTGGGTTGAGCGATAACATTCTTGCTGCCTGATTAAAATCTAAGTGTTATTAACAGTTTCTGTTTTCATGCATTTCATTTTTGAGCTCGGGCCAACGTCAACGCTGTCAAGTGTTGAAGGTGGAAAGAATATTAAAGGGTGAGGAATATGCCCTGCAACGAGCAGTCCACAGTGGTCTTCCAGGAAGGGCCTCCGGTTTGCTGATTATTTCTTCCAGGAAGGCTTTTTGTTGGCTGATCAGCGCTTATAGGAAAGACGTTTGGTTGGCCCATCAGCTCGAGTATTGTCACAGCCGCTTCTGATAAAGCCAGACCAGCTTCCAGGAAACCAGAGATTTACCCTCCAGCATTCCATCATTCCTTCACCATCAGCGCACAGAGAGAGACAGAGCGAACGAGAGGGAGCAGGAGGGGTATAACAGGGACACGGATCAATAAAAACCATATGGGAAGCAAACAGATAGTTAAATGCACTCAAAAACGTGTGCGTGTGCATGTATGTATTTGTGTGTGCACGCAAGCCTGTAAAGAGACCTGCACTCACTGACCAGCTCATTGTGACACACACACACATTCAAACCGCAATATTTTTCTAAGCTGACTACACAACCATCCCCCCTTCAGCACGTGAAACTCGTGACTAACTTTATTTTCATTTAAATCATCACTGAAATGGTTTTCCCGTAACACCTGGACAGCCTAATGGATGGGTGCGCCCGTGCTGTTGCTGGCTGGCAGAACAAAGAAAACTACTTTGGATGACCTGAGAGGAACAAAACAGGTTGCGAGGCGCGTTGAAGTACACACGGTGGCTTTGTTTGACCCGAGAGGTGGATTTTATTTTGCTGTTTTTGCACACAGCTGTGCGAGTGTAGAGGCAGAGGCGCTCGGATGCCAAATGGCTTACTGTAACGGTGTGGACTCGGACCAAACCCTCCAACACTCTCAGGTGTCACTGTGTCCCCCTCAGCCAGCAAACACGACTGCATACCATTTCAGCTCGAGACTGCAGCAGGCGCGCACACATGTGCATAAGCACTAACATATGCACATACGTATGTGGTGAGTAAGAGGTTTCTGGCCATGAATTAATGGCAGCGCCCGCGAGTTACCCTCAGTGACAGAAGAAATACTCGAGTCCTTTAAGAAAATTCAGCAGTGCTGCGATGAAGATGCTCCACTGCAAATAAAAGTCCTGTATTCACAGTTTAACTGCGGCGATAGCTAACAATTATTAGCAGTAAATGTACTCAAGCTGCAAGTGAAAGTCATCCTTGCAAGTTCAAACTTGCATGTAAGCAAACAACAGAAGGAAACACGCAAAATAAATGAGGTAAGGAGGAAGGAAACAAGGAAGAAATAAAGGAATGGAGGAAAGATAATTTGTGTTTCAGTGTGAAAGTTCATTTTTAACTTTGGAAACTACTGAGCCCCTAAAGTGCCATGAAGAAAAAAAAAATTTAAATCGTGCGCTCGAGATACAGTTATTTCCCACGCTTTGACTTGTCCGTGCATACGGCTCTCTGTAGTGACCACTTCAGATGTTCACAGTCACACACGCTATATAATGGAGAGAAGAACTCAGCTAATTAACTTTAATTTTCACCTCAGAATGTCACATAATGACATTCTTGCTGCTCTTGCCCCGAGACATGGGATGTGTTGCCGCCTGTTTGTATAAATGAACGAGTTAATTAAATCGAGCGCTCGATTTAGCTTAAACATGTGCACGTTTTAGCATCTTGTGCGCATGTTTTAGCATCTTGTGCGCATGTTTTAGTATCTCGTGCGCACGTTTTAGCATCTCGTGCGCTCGATTTAGTATCTCGTGCTCACGTTTTAGCATCTCGTGCGCACGTTTTAGCATCTCGTGCGCTCAATATACTTTTTTTTTTCTTCGTGGCACTTTAGGGGCTCTGTAGGAAACAGTAGCTGACCAAAAAAAAGCTTTTTACAGCATCTCCAGGTCCGCCTAAAGCAGCTGCAGTTTCTAAACTCCAGACAGATGCTGAGCTTGATAAGCTAAGACTATGAGATTTGGTTGAAAGCTCAGGAAGCTAGCAAGTGGACTACAACTGAAATTTTGGGAGATGCTCTAATTCGCCTTATTATCTGATGTCTGCGCGTTAAACGTGAAGCTACTTAGTAGTTTATTTTATAGTAAGCTGTTTCAGACACTCGTGAATCCTCATTGGTCATTTTCCCATCTATAAAATGGCACCCATTAGGAAGTGGTGAGCAATACTTTTTTCATTGCATTGTGGGAGTTTTTGAAGACACTGATCAGCTGGTAGATTTCATGCTCGGAAATAAAATGGCGGATAGTAAATATAGTTCATGGAGTACATAAGTAGTGATTTTGGATGTCAAACTGCATTTATTACTGTAATTATTTCATTATGAACCAACCTGCTGGTGGCGCTAATGGAAAAATAAGTTGATTCATCCTCTGAGGAACATGAATGTCTGCCTGCCGATCCATCGTGCTAATGTAGATATTTCACAGACAAGATGAAAACTTTGAACTTCTGGTGGCACTAGAGGGAAACTCAGTGAGATTCATCCTCTGCAGACAATGAATGTGTGCACATTGTTTCATGGCCGTCTACTGAACCAAAGTGGTGCACAGATTGGCAGACTGTAAGTACATTTCCATCTGAAATAATGGACCATGAGAATAAAGGACTGAAAAGGGCTGCATTTATATGACGTGACCATTTGTTCCGTTTACCTGCTGGCACACACATAAAACGCTGTCAATCTAAGTCAACATGACCATATGAACTGACAGCAGCAGGAAAAGTGTGTGGGAGGGTGTCCGTCAGTTATAATAAAGAGGTGACTAACATCACAGTGGCTCCACTGCTGTACTGCTCCTTTATCAGCACTCTTCCACTGCGGTTTCCAGATTGGATAAATCATTAACCGACTGTTTTTCTCCCTGAAACTACAAATACACGATCAGCTGCAATATTAGCGCCAGAAAAAAACCTGAAATCTCCCCCCAAAAAAAGAAGTTTCCCATGAGTTAAAACCATAACAGCTTTCTGGATTTTCTTTCAAATTATACACCAGATTTTACAAGGTTTTCACTGCAAATTAAAAACAACAGAAGCCTTCGGTCCAAACTGGACATTTGAACAGTGGCGCTTTTCTGCCAAAAACTGTCAGCCTGCTCTGTTTCGTCTCAGCGAGGATCCAATTGGATTAAAGGAGTCTCAATGCTGAGCCCTGTGCGCTGAGTCCATTCAGCCATTGATCTGCCACAGCACGGTATAAACACAGCACAATATAACACAAATGGCACTTCTCGGGCTTAGAGTGTATGTGCATGCAAGTGGTTTCACCTTGAGAGAACAGCCCACTTATTAAAGACTAATCATTAATCTAAACACTCCTTTCCCTGCAAAATGTGGCATTTAGGCGCAGAAACACTTGTTTTTTAATGCTAAGGATCACATTTGTTCCTGAAAGAAGAAAACGGGGGGTCTGCTTTGTGTGTGTGTGCACCCAGCAGTGAAGCAGCATCTGAATGCGAGAGCCAATCAGAGAGCTGCATAAGCACTGAGCCCCCCAAGTACTGCTGGTTTATAGGGCTCAGCTTCAGAGAAGTCACATGACTTCCCAGAGCGAGCGGGAGAGGAGTGGGCAATGTGGGAAAGGAGGATGAAGAAGAGGACGAGGAGGAGTGAAAAGAGGGTCAGGAGGGTGACAGGAGCGCTGTGAGGGGTGAACTGAAGGTCTGGTAACTGAATGGAGCCGAGAGGAGGTGAAGAGAGAGAGATGCCGCTGTTCTCGGAAGTGAAGCTGAACGGGCTGGTCGTGGTCTGTAATTACAGCTGAATGAACAAAATGAGAAATAACCGAGAGGAAAAGTCAGCGAGTAGATGAATGAGGATGAAATGAATGAGCACACACAGGCGATGGTGGCTGCAGTTGATTACTACGGCGGATAATCGCGGTCTGGTTAACCCTGCCTCATATTGTGACACAACTATCTTCACCACAGCGCTTAAAGGGACATTTCACCCAAATTACAGAAAAAAATGAACTATTATTGTTTCACTTCAAGCGGTATCAAGACATCATTTCGAGGAGATCTCTGTCTCTGAATGCTCGGCTGTAATGGAAGTGAATTCAATTTTGTCTGAGCGCTCAAAGCATTTTAAAATCCTTTGTGCCTCTCCAAAAGCAATTCTCTGGTTACTATAATCCCCAGAGTTTGCCGTCAAGGGTTTTCATCGTGACGATTTATTTGTTTGAAAGCAGTTCCAATGAAAATTATTCACAGCAAGTTCTGAGGAAACAAATGAGGCAATTTATCAAATAGAATTTTTCAAGTCTCGGAGGACGACGAACAAAACTCCATTAACTTCCACTGAAATGGGGTGGAGACAGGAGACAATCTCATGTCTTTGCAAATACAAGCAAAACTAAACTATATGGCCAAAAGTATGTGGACGCTCCTGTCCATCATGGCTCAATGACAGGAACACTCCTGTCCATTGTGGCTCAATGACAGGAGCGTCAACATACTTTTGGCCATATTACAGCATATAGTGATACTTTAGACAACAGTGGCATTTCCCTGTCTGGCCCACGTCACACAGAAAGAGGTCCATGCAGAAATGGCGATCCGAGGTCGGTGTGGGAGAACTTGGCAGAGCCCTGACCTCGACGCCGTCAAACATCTTTGGGACAAACTGTCTGCAGGCTGGGCCTTATCGCCCAGGCATCGCTACCAAAACTCAGTAATGCTCTTGAGGCTGGACGGGAGAAAAAAACACCTGCAGCCAAAATCTTAAGAAAGCCTTGCTGATATGATCAATAATCACATTTGAGAGTCATGCCCAGCTGTCCACATACTTTTGGCCAATTAGTGTATCTGCATGATTATGCAGCACCAAAGAGAGGCTGAAAAAGTGTTTGCGTCCTTAAATTTGGCTGAACTTGCCCTTTAAAAAAGTTGAAAAACGGGAGGACTACCCCCATTCGTCTTTGAAAAAAAGGAAAAGAAAGAATTTACACCACTGAGCCTCCCCTGCATCCTAAGAGCAACGTATCTGTGTGTGTGTGTGTATGTGTGAAGTTAAGCATGTCCACATGGCCCATGACATATGAAGGGGGGGTGGGGGGGTGTAGTGTGAAATGTGAAACAGATGTTCTTGTACACTGATGTCGACACCTTTATGCTGTGCAGGGAAGCGTGTGTGTGTCTTTGTGTGTGTGTGTGTGTGTGTGTGTGTGTGTGTGTGTGTGTGTGTGTGTGTGTGTGCATGAAAAACCTCATCGGAGGGGAGGCTTCCCATAAACACCTGTTTTGTTCCGGTTAATATCTCTCGTCATGGTGAAGAAATGATGGCCTCGGTGAAAGAGGAGAGAGAGGGAGAGAGAGAGGAGGGAAGGGGGGTCATCT